>CAJUYG010000741.1:100406-112043 GCA_910591675.1 Galerucella calmariensis
AAATAGCAATTTTCATGAATTGTGTTGTTTGAAATAGCAATTTTCATGAATTGTGTTGTTTAAAATAGCAGTTCTTGATGAGTTTAGTTGTTTAAAATAGCAGTTTTCATGAATTTTGTTGCTTAAAATAGCAATATTCATGAGTTGTTTTTTTTAAATAGCGGTTTTGATAAATTTAGCTGTTTTAATGGCAATTTTCATGAATTGTGCTCTTTAAAATAGCGGTTTTGATGAGTTTAGTTGTTTAAAATAGCAGTTTTCATGAATTTAGTTGCTTTAATAACAATTTTCATGAATTGTGTTCTTTAAAATAGCAGTTTTGATGAGTTTAGTTGTTTAAAATAGCAGTTTTCATGAATTTAGTTGCTTTAATAACAATTTTCATGAATTGTGTTCTTTAAAATAGCATTATTCATGAGTTGGGTTTTTTAAAATAGCAGTTTTGAATTTCCACATAAGTTTCATATATTCCATAACTCATTTTTTTTAGTAAATTCCAAAAACACTGACCATGAAGACATTAAATAATGCATGGGATTTTTTATTTGAAAATGTAAAGTACGGATCTGTTTTTATTGTTAAAAATAAGTAGTTTAAATCCAGCC
Organism: Galerucella calmariensis; assembly: GCA_910591675.1. NCBI lineage: Eukaryota > Metazoa > Arthropoda > Insecta > Coleoptera > Chrysomelidae > Galerucella > Galerucella calmariensis. The sequence goes on from CAJUYG010000741.1 coordinate 101,012, forward strand.
CTGCGTAAAAAATCTATCAAAGCCCACCAAATGTTCTCCGGCATTAATATATTCCTATCTATTGCCATCATATAAACACTTAAGCAAACCTTGTATATACAAGTAAAATACTTAAATCTCTAAATTATAAACAGACACAGTGAATCTGTTTATAAAAGTATACATCAAGAAAGTTGTTTATGTTTGCCTACAAAATTTGGTACTCATCAACGGCTTCCAACATTTATTTACAAGCCATTATATACATATATATATATGTAGTATGTTTTAAATTTTTATCTTCTCTAATCATCACCGGTAATTGATTGGCTCTAGCGCGTTGATTAATTTTTTTATTATTATTTGTTCGTGAAATATATAAGCCAGATATTTAGTCTGTTTTGATTAAGCGATTTAGATGAGCATTAAAACTGTTAAACAGTTGAATTTACTTCAACACTTTTATTATTATATCTATATACAAGGTGTTTTTGCTGAATTATTCCGGTCTATGTTTAGACTAGAAACTAGAAAATTTTGAGGATAAAATAATAAATCTGCTGCTAGAAAATCGTTCTAAGAGATATACAGATTGTATTAAATTGGAAAATAACGAGAGCTTACTGATATAAATTACTACAGGACAGTGTATATTGGATTTATATTGAAGATTATTGTTTTATTTTTTGGGTTCAAGCTTTTAAGTTGTTTTCTTTTGTGTTGTAAGAAGTGGACAGCCAAGAGTTACCACCACTGCATAAGATCGTTATCTGACAGTGTATAGATTGGCATTGACATTGGCTACATAGCCATATTAATTTTGTTTGGGTTTAAACTAATTTTGACGGATAAATTAAATAAATACCAAAATTATTATTTCACATTTAAATATTGAAGATTTTTCAGTCCGCCTCTGGTTAGTTGTCAAAAAAATTGACGTTTTTAATTTAATAGTATTTTTTGCTTTGCAAAGTTTTTATAAATAGCTTAAATATTTAATTTTATTATTGTTTAACGAGACGTTTAAGAGTTTACATAGGCAAAATGTTCAATACTCAAGCCGACAAAGTAGCAGCTATCTTAATAATTGGTGAATCTGGAAAGAATCTCCATGAAGCGGAACGTTTATGAGAGATACCCGGATCGCCCTATTTTGAGAACTTATTTGAGGGAGCTTCTTCACAAGTTTGAAGCAACAGGTAGTGTTCAAGATACCAAACGATCTGGTCGACCAACATATAGTGATAAAAAAATTTATATAGTTGCTGAAATGGTAGTAAACCCTACTGCCTCTGTGAAGTAAGTAAAAGTACAGTACAGAAAGTGTTGGCTAAAAATAAATTTCATCCATACAAGTTAAAAAAGGTGCACCACCTTTCGGATGACGACCCCGACAGAAGACTCGAATTCTGTGAATGTATGACAAATAAAATTAGTCAAAACCCACATTACACAAAAACCATTTGTTTTAGTGACGAAAGTAGTTTTTGCCTCAATGGAAATATGAATACACAAAATGTAGGTATTGGAGTGACACAAATCCTCACACCTTTCGTGGACAACATACCCAATTTCCAGAAAAAGTTAATGTTATTGGGCAGGTATTTTGGGAAACCACATAATTAGTCCTGTTTTCCTAAATTCAAATATAAGCGCTGACGTGTATCTGGAGATGTTACAAAATGCATTTGAGCCGTTAATTCTTGAAATTCTGGAAGATAATCCAGATGAATTCGGCCAAAAATTAAAAATAATCCACAAACGCACCACGTGAAGCGTTTACCCCGTCGTCTGACTGACAAGTACACTGTCAGTTTTCGATATATCAAGAACGTACTCGTTATGTCATCAGTCATTTTTGGTTGATCGCGAATTTTAAACTAATGGCATTTTTATTCAAATAATTTTATCTTGATAGGTAATTTCAAGCAGAAAATATGTTAAAGACAATCTCCTGGGTATACAAAAATTATGTTGCACAAGTTTTGTCAACTTCACAGCTAGTAGTGGAAAAAAGTATTTGGAGAATACTTTAATTGTTTGACAAACACCATATTTTCATGTTTTTTTATCTGTATATTGAAATTCCCATAAAACTAACAGGATATCATCAGTTATCAATAGCAGTAAATTTCAAAACGTTTCTCAAATCGTTTTTCTGTAAATACAGCCATTTACTAATTAAACTCCCAATTTTACGGGTTTTTAACAGCTAATAATTTTAATAACAACAAACATAACTGAGTGATGTTACACATTAAAGATATAAATTGTTTAATACACAGTATCTGTAGTTTTTCAACACTCTAGGAAATTATGAGCCCAAGAATATACCAGCAGAAATAATCCGATCGGCCTTCTGGGTAAACAATTTAATTAAAATAAAAAATGGTTTAGTGGAAAAAATAAATCATTAGAGGTTGTTTATTTTTGGGGGAACTAATTTTGCGACTCTAATGTATCGTCTGAAAGAAAAATATTTAGTTTGTTTTTATAAAGTGAATTAGATTATCTGCATGTATATATATAGGTACTTCATTTTATATAAAATCCCAGATACTACACCTTAGAGCGACTCTAGCTCGGCCTATCATCGATAATAATCGTATAACACTAGTTATAGAAACCTCAACACTATTTGCTTTCGACTTAGGAAATTCTGATTGGTAAATTGTCTAAGCTGGTTCAAAAAATAGCAATTTATAAATTTCATAATTACCACAGTTCAAAATTGTAGTTTTCACGAATTTTGTTGCTTAAAATAGCAATTTTCTTGAATTTTGTTGCTTAAAATAGCAGTTTTCATGAATTTAGTTGCTTAAAATAATCGTTTTCATAAATTTAGTTGCTTAAAATAGCAGTTTTCATGAATTTAGTTGCTTAAAATGATAGTTTTCATGAATTTAGTTGCTTAAAATAGTTGTTTTCATGAATTTAGTTGCTTAATATAATCGTTTTAATGAATTTAGTTGCTTAAAATAGCAGTTTTCATAAATTTAGTTGCTTAACATAGGAGTTTTTATGAATTTTGCTGTTCAAAATAGCAATTTTCATAAATTGTATTGTTTAAAATAGCAGTTTTTATGAATGTATTGTTTGAAATAGCAGTTTTGATGAATTTTGTTGCTTAAAATAGCAGTTTTCATGAATTTAGTTGTTTAACATAGCAGTTTTCATGAATTTAGCTGTTTAAAATAGCAATTTTCATGAATGTACTGTTTAAAATATTTAAAATTTGATGAATTTTGTTGCTTAAAATAGCAGTTTTCATGAATTTAGTTGCTTAAATATCAATTTTTATGAATTTAGTGGTTTAAAATAGCAGTTTTGATGAGTTTTGTTGTTTGAAATAGCATTTTTCATGAATTTAGTTGCTTAAAATAGCGGTTTTCATTAATTCAGTGGCTATAAATAGCAATTTTCATGAATTGTGTTGTTTAAAATAGCAGTATTGATGAATTTAGTTATTTAAAATAGCAGTTTTTATGAATGAATGAAAAGACCATATTAACAGATTTTTTAGTGCACTTACTCGGTCTAGTTGGAAACGGTCTAATAGGTTGTATTGTAAAAGCTGCAGTATTGTTTCCAAAAATGTGTCCAGATAAGTATTCAGGAAACTCGCTTATTTGTGAACACTCTGATGATCCAACTTTACAGCATCTATACATGGACGAAACGCAGTCTGAACAAGGAATAGCAATTGTTGGAGTGGGTTTAGTGATTCCTTGGTGCGCATTTTCATTGGCAGTTGAAAGTAACTGATCTATTCCAAATTTTAGTTTAATTGGTTCTTTTTCCGGCTTCGAGATTTTTATAAAATCATTTTGTAAAGTATTCATTGTTTTATACGGAGATGGATTCACTCTGAAAGTTAAAAATAATATTTTTATACGTATTTATATCGAAAAATATTTCCAAGAAAAGACAATTTGAGTCAAAAACTATATTTGTACTTACTGAAAGAAAATCATAAAATTTGCCAACGATCATAATCCAAAAAATAAAGAGTCTCAACGAAAACTTTTAAAACATCAACACAAAACACCAACACCACACTTACTAATAGGCCCCTATTATCAGTTAATACTGTCCCATAGGTGGTCCGTAAGTAAAGCAGCTTAAGTCACTTAAAAGGGGAGTGACCAAAACCAAACTTATCACATCATTGGCTCACGTTCGTGCGTAACTGAGGCGGTGACTGCTCATTTCTTTTTTCACTGACTTGGCTTATTGAATGGTTTAGGCCAAGCATTGAAATTTTTCATGAACACGAAAGTTTGTCAAATCATTTTTTTATATTCAGCTTTAATGCTTTCATTAAATCCCTAATAGTTTGTTTTTTTAAAGCTATTTATTGTTATTATTTATCGTTTAGCTGGACTCTCAACGTTTCGGGGGCCAATAATTGTAGGATCTTTTGGAGAGTCACCATTTCATTTCTGTTATCTGTTATCTCTCAGATGTCAGTGGAAAAAGTAATTAGAAGAATAGAAATACAACTAACTAGACCTGCTACAAAAGTCTAATGATACGCCACTGTACAAAGCATTTATATATCTTGTAAGAGCTGTAGTAGTGGGATGTAACATTGAAAATGAGCTTGTGCGCATGGGGGCGGGCTCGCCATAACGTTTGGCACTAACAGTAATGGTATTTGGATCCCATTCATTCTTTTTATTGAGAGACCACTTTATGTAGTGAGTAACTGGCCTAATTGTTCAGGCTTAAATTGTAAATTGGATTGAATATGAAAGCTTTTAAAAAAAAAAGAGGTGAGGCGTAAAGTGAATTATAATTATCGTTTTGTTTTGGCATTTACCATATGGTATGGAAATAAGCTAAGAGAAATATTAACATGTACCATAATAACTGCAAATGAGGAAAATTAAATGTCATTTATATTTATTTTATGGGATTTTAATGTCTATGCAATTTGCAAATGCAGTAAATTTGATTAAAACTCCATCTACACGTAGGTTGTTTATTAAATATATCTCTTGGAAATCATCGTAGCACTAGGGAACGTTCTAAATCTACAAAATGATATAGTATATGAAGGAAAAATATGTCAATGTCGATGTCAAAGAGGTTCGCGAGCCTCGGAAAATTTTTGATGAATTTAGTTGCTTAAAATAGCATTTTTCATGAATTTAGTTGTTTAAAATAGCAGTTTTTAAAAATGTTGTTGTTTAAAATAGCAATTTTCATGAATTGTGTGGTTTAAAATAACAGTTTTGATAAGTTTAGTTGCTTAAAATTTTAGTATTCATGAATTTAGTGGTTTGAAATAGCAATTTTCATATATTTAGTGGCTTAAAATAGCAGTTTTGATGAATTAAGTTGCTTAAAATAGCAGTTTTCATGAATTTAGTTGTTTAAAATAGCAGTTTTTATAAATTTTGTTGTTTAAAATAGCAATTTTCATGAATAGTGTGGTTTAAAATAACAGTTTTGATAAGTTTAGTTGCTTAAAATTTTAGTATTCCTAAATTAAGTTGTTTAAAATAGCAATTTTCATATATTTAGTTTCTTAAAATAGCAGTTTTCATAAATTCAGCTGTTTAAAATGGCAGTTTTCATGAATTCAGTCGTTTAAAATAGCAGTTTTTATAAATTTTGTTGTTTAAAATAGCAATTTTCATGTATTTAGTTGCTTAAAATAGCAGTTTTCATAAATTTAGTTGCTTTAAATAGCAATTTTCATCAATTGTGTGGTTTAAAATGGCAGTTTTCATGAATTTGTTTATTTAAAATAGCAGTTTTGAGGAATTCAGTGGCTTAAAATAGTGCTAATCTACAAAACGATACAGTATATGAATTAAAAATATGTCAATGTCAAAGAGGTTCCCGAGCTTCAGGAAATTTTTGAAAATATACACTGGTTAAAGTTAAAATTTGATATTGTAGGGAATATTTCATGTTTGAAACACTTAAATTAGCAAAACTATAAGCTTTCGGATCACATGAAATCTTTACACCGTGTACCTATATTATAAAATATACCACTAAACTTTACAGTTCAAAAAGCATGAAATTTCAGAATGACATCAATAATCTTCCATGTATACATACAACCAATTTACTTTGAAATAAACTCTCCTAAGTGTAACATGTTACAGTTTTTTACGCTTTTTTTGTTACCGTTGTGTAAATTTTCACTTGGTCAAGACTTTACCCACATAGAAGACATACAAGTGCTAAGTGAGTTGCCCATAGAAAGATTGTTATCAATTAAAAAAGGATTTTCCATAGAAAATTTCGAGCAAGAAAATAATGGCACTGAAGATGTTATGGAAGGCAGGGGAATTCCTCATGCATTGGCTTTACAGGTGGGAAAAATTACTAAATCATAACGGCTTATAGAGTGTTTCAGAATCAATCAATTAATTTGTGTCTCTGCTTTTAGGGAAAGATCAAATTGAAAGACCGAGGTGGTTATGGTGGTGGTCACTACCAATCAGATAACTACTATCATGAAGGAAACAACTTAAAGAGCAGCAAAAGTTACAAGATTCAAAGTATATTTCAAATAACCATCACTTCCTTGGCCTTTCTAGCTTTCGGAGGCTACCTTTTATGTCTTCTTATACACGCTATCAAATCCAAACAACATTACAATATAAATAATAATACTCAAGTGGCTCAAGCTTTGGCTACGTATTTGGCTACAAAAATAAAGCGAATTAAAAACCAAAACAGACTAAGGAAAAGAAGGAAAAATTTGAAGCTTCAAGGAAAACCAAATCCTAATGTACAAAGACCTAAGTTACAGAAAAAACCGAATAATAATAGCTATACGTATACAAATGGTCAGAAGTTACCCAGTTTTTCAAATTACAATTATAATTATAACACTGGTAAAAGACAGCCGAGGCCTAAACGGGATGTAATTGGATCTGTTGGAGGGTATATTGTTTACGACGATATGTATTTTGCATTGTTGAATTTGTCGGAAGCTTATACTAAGTATCACACTATAGATATTCTTAGTTATAATAATACTAAATAATGTTTTTGATTGATTATTATCTTTGAAGTTTCTCCAAACCAACAGAAATGTCAATGTCAGTAATTCATATACGTTCTAGCCAGTCAAAACATTATTCCAGTAAGAATTTTTCATGTACACTCTTTTTATTGACATGACAACATATTTTCTTCTGTATGGTCCTTGCATTTGAGGCTCACGTTCGTATACTTGGGTGGCTTGTGCTGCTACATTAATATAAGATTAAAAAAACGTATATTGACACTCCTTTTACTTCCTGAAAAACCTTAGTATAATTTTATTGTAAATAGTGGAATCATAATTAAATTCAACCATAAAAGATCATCTAATAAACGTGACACAGCGCGTCAGCCACTGCATAAACTATTTTACCAAAGCCCATAAAGAATCAAAAAGATATATTCAAATCGTTTTGGAGATATTTCTTCGTGGACACCGTCTCTGCTATCGTGCAGAGCCTTTTTGGATTGCAATCGGAGATAAACGAATTACAGGGTTTAGAATCAACACTGTAATATTTTAAAAACTAATAAAAAAAGAATTTCAATAAAAAAGATTACCTTTGGCTGGTGCTCATAAAAATAATCCTTCTGTCGAGATAATTTTTCAAGTGGTTATTAATGAGCGTGATACAACTTTTATCAATATTATTCAATAAACATACCGTGGGTTTTATATATATACTGCTCTAACAAAAAATTACAGATGAAAATGTTTGTAACTAACGTTTCTTTTCAAAAAGCTGTGTCATACCTGATATTTTATAAATTTTTGCACCAATTCTGGCAAACATTTTTATTGATAGTTTAGACAGTTTGAATCTAAAATTTGAAGAAATATATAATTCCTCGTCTTTTTAATGGAGAAATATTGAAAGGTATGGAATAAATGAGGTAAGTAATCTAAGTAATTGAAGTACTGTTAAATTTATGACAATTCCAAAGCAAGATAGATAAGTAACAATGATGACAGAGGCAACTAGTATATTGAACCTTGGATGATGCTGATACTCTCATCAATGTCAATTCAAAATGACAAAAGGTGTCTCTTTTATAAAAGTTTGTTATCCTGGGACTAACTAATATAGTGAGCCCAAGTAGTTGTCCTCCTAGGTCAACGTCCATCCTGTCCTTTTCAGGAAGGTGGACAGGTTACTAGGAGACTTGTCCTTTATATCGGCAGGTGTAGGCCAAGACTCACACTTTCTTATTGACGATAACTCCGGACACTCGCATAAGACATGCCTGACAGTTTCATCTTCCTGTTCACACATCCTGTATAGAGGTGTGTCCACTAGCCCCATAGTATGGAGGTGTTTCCTTAGTTGACAGTCAAAATTCCTACAGTTAAACGTAGGTTTTTCCTGGTCATCGCCAAATATTTCTTCGGCGCCAGCTTCCCAGGGTCGCCCAGGGTGATCCTAGCAAGACTGCATCCTTTGATTCCATCCCATCTCTTAAGGGATTGATAATAATAGGAAATAAACCAGTTTCCATTGGAAATTACTCCCAAATTTTAAAATAAAATTCAAATTTCAATGCACTTTCCGACCACAACGCGAGGATTTCCGAACGCTACCGATGATACGTGTGATGTCATATCTCTTGTGTTTACTTATGTCAATATGGCCAGTATTGCATTAGGTTATGTGTAGTTGTGTGTTTATATTGTATTTTAATCAACTATTAATTGCTTCATCGACGTAAAAATATCATTTATATGTTTGTTTGAGACCATTACGTGTTGGTGTGTGCTTTTTTTTATTTCTAAAAGTCAACGTAAAGTGGAAAGTGGACATAAATATTCGATATTTCCGAAGATATTTTAAAACTTTTAGAAGAATATATTTTATTTACTAGTTCAGTGTTTAGTGACGATTCTTTCATATTTTGTGATTAAAGATACGGCTAGCAAAGGTTTTGTAAAAGCACAAACTGATAACTTGCCCAAAGTAGACTCATTTATGCTACTTGAATTTATGAAGTAAAACAGCTGCTTTAATGCAGAGGAAATAAGAGGAGTTAAAGCATTATCGTAAGTATGATTTAAACTATGTTTTATTTATATAATAATAATATATACCAACCATATTTCGATGTGTGGTCGTAAGAAAATGATGTTTTTATGGTTGATTCCTAGACATATAGGTACATAACCTCAAACTATTTAAGAATAAAAATTACCAGCATAAAAGTAGGTACTTATATTAAAATGGTCTTCACAAACAAAAGTAATGCCCTTCTCTTAAGTGTATTTTTGCTTGCGCCACCAGGTAAAGTAACAAATATTTTGTCTGGAGTTTTAATAGACGTTAATGCACACACTGGAACAATGCAATACTTGGAATACAAAGTTTTTTTTCGGCTTTATCCATTTTTAAAGCTTTCAGAAACAAATTAGGTCACAAGAACTCAGAGCGTGATACACGAATAAGAACTTAAACAAATGACGTCACACCATGGGGCATCCATCTTTATGACGTAAAGCGCGTTTTGGCGGACTCAAATTTTATGATTTTTAAAGTCGTTTTAAAAGTAAAGTTTATATTTTTTTGAAAAAATAGGCATGCAAGGTGTTAGGAGACCTGATAAAGCGCCACTGGGTCCTAGAATTTTTAGTCCAGCGGCTTCCCTGGCTAAAGAATCAGCAGTGCGATTACCTTTACTCCTGTCGTGTCCTTGAACCCACCTCAGGACCATTTTGTTATCTGCCGAGGCGTTAGCTAAATCTTGGTGGCACTCTAGTACTAGCCCCTATATAACACGTTGTCTGTTCAAGGCTAATAGGGCTTGTCTTGTTTTTTGAGTATTAGTATATATTAAGTAGTAACCAACTGAGTGAAAAGATGTTCACTCATTGAAAATTTTTGTGAATCCTTACGACACGATACAAAAACTATATATGACGGTGATTTTTTGATTAATATCCCGAGTCGCGATAGTCACATGCTAATGTGTCCATGTTATTAGTATGTAATAAACTATATAGTTATTCATTTCGGCAGTAATTCTCTCGGTAGGGGGCGCTCGAACGCCTGCTGCTATACCTCACCTTTAATGGTATAATTTATGTCGAAGTAGGCCCTCTCAGCGAGAATCCCATAAGAATTGCTGCGATATGCTATATAGGACGAGTTATGGGTCGACAATAACACTCACCTCGAGGTATACCGATGAAAATGTACATGAGGATCTGGTGCCAATTATTACTCTTTTAAATGATTACCTGTGGAATGCCACCCGATATAAAGATGACCACCCATTTGAGGAGAAATTGATTTCGTTGTTATTAAAATTAAATAAACTTATTATATGACAAAAGATATAAAAGTATTAACTTTGAAACGAGAAAAGGGAAAGCTATAAAATTGTATAGGTAGATAAATATGGGAATTTCTGTATATTTTAGAGCAAATGAACGGGAGCAATGAAAACATGCCCAACGGCATCCATGGAAGTGATTCTCATTCTCACCCCTCTACATATGGTGGTGGGAAGCGTTGCAGAAAGAACAAGATACAGACTATTAAAAAAAACACCTCCTCACTTCTTAGAAATCAGACAACCTGGGACACGCCACACAACATTATCAACCTTCCTTTAAAATTTAAACGCGAGACATCGCCATTTGACATCACAGTAATAAAAAGAGTGTTGTAGTTTTTTTTTTAAATTCCTATTTTTCAATTTTTTCGACCCTCTTATCGATTGTCAGCAATTTTTGGATATGGAATACGAAAGACTATAACATTATCAACCTTCTTTTGAAATTTAAACGCGAGACATCGATATTTGGCATCACAGTAATAAAAAGAATGTTGTATTTTTTTTTTTTTAAATTCCTATTTTTCAATTTTTTCTACCCTCTTATCGATTGTCAGCGATTTTTGGATATGGAATACGAAAGACTATAACATTATCAACCTTCCTTTAAAATTTAAACGCGAAACATCGATATTTGGCATCACAGTAATAAAAAGAGTGTTGTAGTTTTCTTTTGAAAATTCCTATTTTTCAATTTTTTCAACCCTCTTATCGATTG
>CAJUYG010000741.1:142800-154814 GCA_910591675.1 Galerucella calmariensis
CATATAAAATAATAGAAGGAATAGTTTGAGCCACCATGTATAAATATTTTTCTGTACACGGTGTGCAAAATAAAATATTCTTTGACAATCCATATAAAATAAAAGAAGGAATGATTGAAAGGAATTGTATATTTATTTAACAATTCATATTTTTATGTATACATTGTGTAGCCAAGCGGATTAATAGACTTAAATAATCTAAGCAAAATAGCTTAGAATCTCCTTTCAGGTCTATAATGGCCTGGTCAATTAAAATATAGTCACCAGATATTTTTTATGTACATGGTGCGCCAAATAAACTATTCTTTGACAATAAATATAAAATATTAGGAAGAATTTGAACATTGAGACAAACTATAGGTAGGTAGTTATGGTGAAATATACAAACACTGGATGGGCGAGCCACCTCAGCCCACCTCAGAAATATCCTAGTTTTTCTTGATTTCCCTGTTTCAATCTCACAGCGACTTTTATAAAATAATTGCAATCAACATATTTTAAAACTTGCCTGAGCTTGTTTAGCTTTTCCAGACCTCGGTTTTATTGAAATTTCATTCTTCGAGTAGGTACTATGATTATAATTTAAAATAAGCAAAAACTAACTTTAGTTTTAAAACACGTAAATTCTGATTCCGTTAGCTTTAGAAAAGTTCACCGAAAACTGTGTGAAGTTCAAGAATTCTACTTTTGGTAATGGTCTTTCGGTTATTCTTTTTTTACGAAACGAAAAGCAATTTTTGCTTCAATCTTAAAATTTTTAGTTTACTTCAAAGTTAGTTACTACTACTGCATTGGAAATCTTTGAAAAGTTTCAAATTAATAAAAAAAAGGCATATTAATCGGTAATCGGTGTAGATCTCTTTTGATCATACACGTGCTCGCCAATAACATTTTGTTGAATGTTGAACTGAGACTTGATTTCACAAGTTCAAACTTCATTTACTTTGTCGAATTTTCTTTTTTTTTGGTTTGTGTTGAAACCGCTGATTTACACTGTACCTAACCCAAAACGTGGTCTTATTTCGTTCTTATTCGGTATTAAAACATGCTCTGTATCATGAAATATTTAGTATTTGGATTTCCCCTCTGAGTTAGCTACATGCATACGGGCGGACAATATTTAAACTATTCACTAGGAATATATTATAAATCACTTGGCAACGCTTTCCAGTCTACTACTCGTTCGAAGAGACGAAAGGCATTTTCCACGTCTTGAAAAATTCACTATATTGGCGCATACAATCCCTCTATTCTTAATGGAATTAAAAACGTACAGTCGACAGAAACAAACAAAAGACCATGTCGCGATATTTACACATACACATCAATTTATGAATGAATGAATGAATGAATATGTTCTACGGCACTGTCTGAGGAATAAAAGTAATAATGAGTCATGAAGAACAAAGAACATCTGTTAAAAGCGGCTAAGTGAGTGAAAATGACCACCAAAATGAGTTTCATCCCCTTCTTAATAATATACCTTATGATTTATGGCTAGCATATTGGTCTTAGAGCAAGGTTTTATGAAAATATAATGTTAATTGTTTATAAAATACCTCCTATAGTCTATTTTTATGAATGAGAGAGTATTATAGTTATTTAACCAACTAGCGTATTAATGAGGGCCATTAACAATCGAGATAATTTAACGCACACCGTGTACACAAAAATATTTATACATGGTGGCCAAAACTATTCCTTCTATTATTTTATATGGATTTAAAAATATTTTATTTTGCGCACCGTGTATGTATAAATGGTGGCCCAAACTATTCCTCCCATTATTTAATATGTATTGTCAAATAATATTTTATTTTGCACACCGTGTACACAAAAATATTTATACATGGTGGCCCAAACTATTCCTTCTATTATTTTATATGAATTTACAATTTTATTTTGCACACCGTGTATGTATACATAGTGGCCCACACTATTCCTTCTATTATTTTATATGAATTTACAATTTTATTTTGCGCACCGTGTATGTATACATGGTGGCCCAAACTATTCCGCCTATTATTTTATATCGATTGTCAAAGAATATTTTATTTTGCGCACCGTGTATGTATACATGGTGGCCCAAACTATTCTTTCTATTATTTTATATTCATTCCTTCTATTATTTTGTAAGAATATACAAATAATATTTTATTTTGCGCACCATGTATGTATACATGGTGGCCCCAATCCCATTATTTTATATGGATTGTCAAATAATATTTTATTTTGCACACCGTGTACACAAAAATATTTATACATGGTGGCCCAAACATTCCTTCTATTATTTTATATGAATTTACAATTTTATTTTGCGCACCGTGTGTACATGGTGGCCCAAACTATTCTTTCTATTATTTTATATTCATTCCTTCTATTATTTTGTAAGAATATATACAAATAATGTTTTATTTTGCGCACCGTGTATGTATACATGGTGGCCCCAAAATCATTCCTCCCATTATTTTATATGGATTGTCAAATAATATTTTATTTTGCACACCGTGTACACAAAAATATTTATACATGGTGGCTATTCCTTCTATTATTTTATATGAACTTACAAATATTTTATTTTGCGCACCGTGTATACATGGTGGCCCAAACTACTCCTTCTGTTATTTTATATGAATTTACAAATAATAATTTGCGCATCACGTAGCCAAAAATAATTGCATTTTGCTTGAAATGTGCCACCAACACCAAGTGCTGGAAGAAAATGTTGGGTGGCCCAAACTATTTCTATTATTTTATATGAACTTACAAATAATATTTTATTGTGCACACCATGTATCTGGTGGCTATATATTAATTGACCTGACCATTGTGGAGCTAATGGAAAATTACAACTTATTTGGATTATTATTTTGGGCCCCTTGTACACATATGACACTTTGGGAGCTATCCATTTTGTTTAGATTAAATGATTGCGAACAATCAAGTTCTTATAGCCTGTTAATCGCAATGCGAATGGCTGATAAACATTACCGTGGTTTGTCTTCTCAACTTCTCTCGATATGTACAGCTCTCGAGAAAAGGAGTAGAACACCACAGCCATTTATGGTTTATCCACCCTAGCTATGTTTAAATTTTGACGCTAATGACCGTACAGAACCATTAGCGTTTAGTGCGCTGCTGTTCAGAATGAACTGAACTAAGCGACTGGTGCTCCTAAGCTTCGACTGCTGGCTTTCAGCTATAAGGTAAAATAACCTAAGCAATCGCGTTAAGTAAGCAACTGCTGACATCTCCGAGGGAAGGGATAGACTACTTAGCTTATCGATAAACCTTTCTGCCTAGCGGAACTGAAGTACAAATGTTAATAACCTTATTTTCCCGACAGGTGGATAATATTATAAATATAATTAACTATATTAACATAAATTATTGGAGAAAGATAATCGTGTTAGAGGCACGTTCATGCAAACACCGATGATAATTAATAATCTATTACTGGTAAGGAAATCATTCCAAAGTATAAGAGTTATAATACCTACGTGTTGTTTTGTATCTGATCATGGGATTCTAGGTCCTAATTAAGTTATTGAATATCAGAATCCAGATATAAATACTCGTAATCATTTTATATCATTATTTTGACAAATGTACCCTGTTTCGTATATTAGCAAGTTTGGGTCTTGGGAAATAGCCTTATTTTTCCATCTATAGGTATTTAACCAACAAGTAGGTATATTAATGAGGGCCATTAGCAATCGAAATAATGCTCGTGCGTTAATGTTCGAGATTGTTAAGTGCCCTTTTAATACTCGTGTTAGTTACAAAGATTTTCCATCGACTGTATAAGTTGTACCTATTCGTTTTTCTCAATATGTATTTAAAAAGTAGAAATATTTATTTGTTTCATAGGTACCTAAGTATTGTAATAAATAAATAATGACATTGAAATGTCACAGAGAAGGTCAAATGTCACTGTTCTCGTTTTTCTTAAATTATATTTTGGATGTTTCATTGTTTGAACACTAATAATATTATTATAATTTTGTAGAATAATAAAATAAAAACAGTAGGTAAGTCAACAACTAGAAGTATTATATACTAGTGATAATTTTTAAGGGTGTTATTGTATGCTTGGTTGCCTACACCACAGGTAGATTAATCGTTGATTAATGTATGATTTTGTCTAATTTTGAGAACGTTAATAGCATGTTAATACACGGTTGACGGAAAAAATAATTAAGCCTACATGTGTATACCAGTCTTTGACTGATAAATTAAAATTCATGAGTTCAAACGTCCAGCTCTGTTAACGTACCTATATTTTTTAAACTTTTTTTGTCAAAGTTTCAGAAGCGTATATTTTGACGGTATGTTTTTTCAATCACATATAAAACAAAACGATATATTTTACAAACGCCGAAACGTTTTGAGAATGTAAACACATATAATTCATTAATTCAATAGACACAATTTGTATTTTTACACAGGCCAATAAACACGTTCGACATAAACAAGGGTTGTTTATTTAACGAATTGGGCAGTGAGCTGTTAGTTAAACTGTAACATTTTTTATTACTGCGTATTGATGTAAAAAAAACCTTCAGTTTTTAGGGAATATATCTCTATTTATTACAATATTAATTAGCCTGTTTCCTATGGAGATTTATAAATAATCCACTAGATGTCGCACTATGCTTTGATTTTTAATTTTATTGATGTTAATTTTTTCCTGTTTTCATAATTATTCTATTACTGGATCGCATAACTGTTTAAACGGATGGGAAGAACAATTACAGTTGTTTACGGTCCATTTAGCACATTCTGTCCTTTACGAATACAATTGAATACGATTATCCTAACAAGACATTGTCATGGAAAATTGCCAGTGAACATTGAAATTAAGAGACAAGTAATAATTAATAATGTTCTTATTTTAATTTCTACACAAGTTAACTAGGAAGTCTCAGTTCCTTTAGTAATATCAGCAGGTTTTAGCTTAGACAAGTATATCCAGTTAATTCATCTCTCACTCTCCCAGAGCATTGATTAAAAAATAGGATCCTATTTTTTAATCAATGCCCAGAGGTGTGGTGTTCTGGAATTTTGTAGCTCCCTTGAGTTCTTTTTTTATGACCAGATAACTAAGCGTATGTTAAGAACTGATAACGTTATTTAAGCAAACTTCTGAATATCATCATTGTCTAATATTTCTTTATATTAGACAATGATATCATCTAGTAGGTAATTACTTCCACAGAGGATTGGATTTACCTATCTAAATTAAATTTTAGGAATCATTCAAAATTTCCATAACTTCAACTATCATAATATAACTAACGGAATAGACTGTTCCAAGGCTGATAAAAGACATTATAAGATAAAGATTAGGCTTAAAACTCTAATTTAATATGACAGTTCACTGAAACATTATAATTATTGTCTTCATTTCAATCAAATTGGGATTATAGTCTGAGAAATAACCCAACTTCTCTATTACCTACCTATTTATTTGTAAAATGTGTAAAACAAAAAATTAATATAAATTTTAAACACAATATATTTTTATTTGATCCACCACCACCACCACCCTGTATATTGCATTCCCATCTTATTTATATTGTGTACCATTTCAATACCTACTTTAAAATTAAATGGATTTATATTGAATTTACGAAGCATCTGAAATTCAAACAATCACAGTATTTATCTTTCTGCCAAAGTATGTATAGTATACCTATTGAACGGAATTGAGGTAGATTTATACTAAAAGATTGGGGTCTTTAATCAAGTCAACTGAACTTCTTTAAATAGGATCAAAGAAATTTGTTGAGGGAGTTACTCGAGTCGTATACAACAAAATGAAATTCCAAAAAAAAACATCTGATTTTCCTTTTTTTTGCTCTAAATCTAAATCTGAAAATCAACTGGCACAACATGAAAGCATGTGGTTGAATGTACTGATAATAATGTAGATATTCTTTTTTCAGCTCATTGAAAGAAAAATATAATTTTACCACTCACTTTATTTATCTTATTATTATGAAAATATCAAAAGCACCCCCGATTCTTGAATGAAAAATGCTTAATTTCGAATAATTTAAAAAATACGCGTTCCGCCATCTATGGTTGAACATTAAAGATACTATTTTGGATCTACCCTACCAACAGTACCAACCAACAGTTTGCAAAGGGAAAGGGCGCCATTAGTGAAGCTATAACCGTTTCAGCAATGTAACAACTTTCAACCTAACAGTTGGAAAGTGGTTGGAAATGTTAAGAATTTAAGAAATAACGCACAAAACTATCAACAGTAACACATGAATTAATAAATTGAGGTGGTAAGTGAAAATTTAAATATGCATCATCATATTATAGTAATTATAAGTTTGTTAAACTCGGAAAAAAACTAACCTTCCTATTTTTGCAGGCTTTGAAAAATACTTTCTTTCTGTCTTGAAGTGGAATAAATTCACCCAGGTTATTATGTGATGCATCCTTTCAGAATCCTGTACGAATTCATCTTGTGTAAGAAAAGGTAAGCCATTTACTTTACTCTTGTATTTGATAGCACTTGAATTATCACCAATTTACACTAACAAATACATATCGCAAGCGTCTCTCTAAATTTCACTAAATAACATTATGTTCCTTATTTATGGTTTATTTGTTTTTCTATCACATAAGCGGTAATCTTGAAATCCACATAGAGCAACTGACGCTACCGCTACTCCATCTTTCTTTTTTAAATTGTTAGGTATTTTGTCGCAGTGCAGAATCAGAAAATTCTATACAATGAAGCTTATAATTAATCACTTATTAGTTTTTTAACAAATTTGATCATATTTGTTCATAAAACTTGTCGGTATAGAAACATTTTACACATTTTTATTTGAGTTTCCCTAAAGTGGCCACACACTGAAAGGTGTCCATGCACGTTTTGAAAACACCACAAATTTTTCTCGTTTGAAATTAGGTGATAAGAATTTTAAACTGTATAAACGCATATAGAATATGTACTAGAAAAGATCAAATTTAAAATGGCGAAATATGTCACCACTTTTTGAGGATTCTCAACGGTTTTAATCCCTGGTGTGAAATTTTTGTCAGATAGTTATTGGAACTTTAGTTCTTTACGTCAGGTTATGTTTGAGCGACCAGGGGTCGCGACGCAAAAGATCTGACCGTTACGTTACGTTACTTCGTTATGTGCCTTGCTTGCGTGCGTGTGCTCTATCCTGAGTCTCTCTCTCTCGTTTACGAAGCAGCGATTCATATGCTTCGGCCGGGAATCGAACCCGGGCCGCCCGCGTGGAAGGCGAACATTCTACCACTGAACCACCGATGCTATATAAAAATTCTATGCAAAGCTGGTATTCGCAGTGCTGGTGATCTACTTGAATTTGTTCGGATACATTTTTACTATTATTTTCATAATTTTTTTTGCGCGATTGTCACTTTTGACATTTCGTTCATTTCGAAGAAAAATAAATTATTTTATTCGGAATTTATTTCAATACGATCGCGCAAAAAATGGTATAAGCATCTCGAACGTTAAGGGTAATTACAACGTTTGCATGTAGATTCCTCTCGTAAAATTGGACAAAATGGTATGAGGATTAAGGGGTCTAGCACATTTCCTTTTCGAAATACAGGGTGTTGAAATTTTAAAAACTTGAATGTTTTAATTCGATAACTTTAAAATGGATGGATAAATTGATTTGACATTTGGCAGATTGTTTTTAAATGTAAAAGGGCATATTTTGATAGAAATAGTGGATTGTGCAACTAGTGTGGATATGATGGCCATATCGCACGAGGACGAAGTTTGAGCACGACGCCGTAGTCGGAGTGCTCAATCGTTCAAGTGCGATATGGACAATCCACACGAGTCGGACAGCATATTTTTCTACGACCCACTTAAGAAAAAATCTAGAAAATAAAAATTTCTATAAACTGTAATATAACTTCAAATTGAAAATTTAACAATTCAATTTTATGTTTCCACTAATTTTTTGTGGTAAACGTACAGTTCTTGAATGTCCAATTGGTATAATGCTACGGTTTCCCTTTTTAAATATACGATGCTGTTATAAGTAGATGTTGCCAGTCGGACTCCCTCATGCAGGGTACCATACCATTATCTATAATAATGAATATTCTGCTAAATATTTCAAACAATTAACAATAAAAAAAACTTCTTCACGGGGAATCGAACCCGGGTCTACCGCGTGAGAGTCTGGTTTGCTTACTACTCGACCACCAAAGAATATGCGTCAGATGTATTACATAATTTTTGCTTAAAAGGAACTAAAGTTCCTACCGTGTGTCCCGCGACACGTTCTACCTTTTTTTTATATGACATTTTTCTTTTTACATCTAATTTTATTTCGGTTTTGGTTTTATTTGTGCTACTTGTAAGTTGTAATAAGTCAGTAACATATTACAATATGTTTAAATACAAAGAAAATTCTCATGATACAAATCAAGTGAAATATTTTTAAAACATTGACTGTAGTAGAGCATTTTTCCGATCCATATAAATATTTCCAATTATCTGTGTCACAATATTATCGTTCTTCGCTCTATTTCCTTTGTGAAAGTAGAAACAGAAAATAATGTTTCATTAGAAAATAAAACTTTAGCTGCTTGTGTGTTTTTGAAATAAAACTACCCCGGTTCAAATTACATTAAAAAAGACCGATGAGGATTAGGATAAAGCCGAAGGCGACGCTCCTCAACAGAATCGGATAAGCAAAAAACATTGGAGATATCTCTCCTGCTGTCCTGTATTACAGAGGAATTTCCGCAAAGGATGTAATCGTTAATCGGTGATCCGTTTAACAGAAAAGTCGTAAAAAAACTGTTAATAGAAAAATTACACTTTAATTAGATAGCAATAAGAATAACTCTAGTATTGCATTAGAGAAGAGGTCGCTACAGGGACGTATATAAGGGGGGGGGTTGGGGGTTCAAACCCTCCCCATAGAAAATACAATAAAGGTACAATCATTTTTTATTAGCATACTGCCGCAATATGAATATTCATCGGGATGTGGCAATAGAAATAGATTCCTCAACAATTGTGAATAATTTAGCTGAAGAGGTTAAATTTAAACTACGCACCATAACGGGGCTTCTTACGGAACACTTTCCCACAAAGGAGCACCTTAGAAGCACCTTAGGCGGCGCCTTCAATAAAGCTTCCCCTTCTAAACCTATCAGATGAAAAAAAACTAAAACCCTCCCCATGTAAAAACTATAGCTACGTGACTGGGTCGCTAGGCTGGTAAGTGGTACAAGTAGGTACCAAACTAGCATGATTAGTAACAGGAAACTGTCTTTCGATTACAGTTAACGTCCACGGTTGCTAACAGATGGCTCTGTCAAAAAGTTTTGCTTACAATGACCAGTTTGGAAGCCATATTGAGTATCTGCTTGGTGTGCACGAAATTTCCATTTAAATTATATGCATTTTGTATTCAAATTTGCCACATATTAATTATTTTTAATACAATTTAACATCCAATCGACAAATACTTTAATCCTGCGTCGATGTTTCATCACCCTACTGAAAATTCCTGTTCGCAGATGTAAATATTTTGCCTTATGCTAATTTGGGTTGCCAAATTTTCGGTAAGTTCCGATGTGCGGTTCAACTTTATCAAAAGCCAATTAAACGGTTCGACCGAAATTCACTTAATTCAAAATGGCGGAGAGAAAGAGCCAGAAGGCATTCATGGCTAGTATGAATAATTTATAACTTGTTAGTCAATTATTTATTCAAATATTGGAGATGAAAGAGCTCGACAGTGGTGGTTCGAGTGACCGTGTATGCAGAAATTTACTCGCGAAAAATTGACTACTTATGGTCAAATGCAGTCTCATGATGCGGGTCATACGATTCAACAAAGACATATACTTACCGTTTTTGTTTTATTTTATTGCGTTTAAAGGAAAGTCACCAAATATGGACTAGTATCCTAATATGGAATGCCTTCATTTCTCTAAGACTATAAGTATGAAACGCAACACTCGACCATCTTCTGTTTCATTCGGTCTACTAACTATCGCACCCACACCATTGAGTCAGTTGCGCGAATGCTTCACATGTGGCAGGCGTGTTTTGTTTTGTTGTTGTGCAGAAAATAAGTAATAAACGAGTATTACCAGCTGTTATGTTTGTTTACGTAAGTGTTATACTATTTACTATATCGGTATTATGTTTATTACACCATTTTGTGATCTTTTGTCATTAAAATATTGTGACTTTAAAAAATATTTAGAAGAATTTGAACTAGTATAAAAATCCAAATATGGACAGTCGTCGGTGTCTAATTATGGAATATTAAATTAAATGCTTGATGTGTGGGCTCTGGGCACATTATGATTGTGCTGGTCCAGAGTTTGATACTTGGATCTGTGACTTTTACAAGTAATTATGTAACTTCTTCCATTTATCACAATATATTATATATTTATTTAATTGATCTCAAAGATATTTATGTCCATTTTTGTTATTGTTATGTTGATTTATGCTTATGTTCCATATATGGATACTTATTCCATATTTGGTTACTCATTTGTGATTTTGTTTTTTGTGTTAGATTTTAATTTGATAACTAATATATTCGATTAAAGGCTCTTAATTACTACATATAAATGTATGACTGATTAGTAGAAACATTAAACTGATTTAATTTATATGAAGTTTTTTTTATATCCCAAAAACAAAATGGTATTCCATATTTGGTGACTTTCCTCCAATCATAACTTCCAAATAAAATCAGTAAGATGAATAAGACAGACATGTTCAGACAGAAGATTGATATGTTTTTGGCTGATAAAAGTTATCGTAGTAAGTTGAGTTGCCTATCTTTATGCTCTTACTCGGTATATTTTCAATAGAAGTCTTAATAACAGTTAATCATTTGAAACAATGAAACATTACTATGATGTAGGTATGAATTTTCTGCCCGCTGGTTATTCGCAATAATCAGTAAATCTTAGGTTAGTCGGAAGGGAGTATTCCATTCAGAGTCTACGGGACGTCCATTAGATGTGCGTGAGCTTTCTTACTCTTTTCGAATGGTATAATTATCTCTAAACATGAAATCCATTTTCGAACATAAAGATGTTATTTTTTCTAATTATCCATTTTTTTAAATAATAAATCATGTAGAAAAATGTTTCTAACACTCAGTATTTCTATAGTGTCTCTCGAATTACCTAGAGGATTAACTCGCCAAATGGTAGGGAAGGGTTAACTTTAACCTTGCTTTATAAAACGCTTTAACACCCACCGGTCAACGGGTTAACTCTCGGGGCAGGGGTAACACGAGCTTATAAAACCGGGCATACGTCCTGCTAGTAAGTTGGGTTGCCTACCGAGTCAGGCTAGTAAGTTGAGTTGCCTACCGAGTCAGGCTAGTAAGTTGAGTTGCCTACCGAGTCAGGATAGTAAGTTCAGTTGCCTACCGAGTCAGGTTAGTAAGTTAGGTTGCCTACCGAATCAGGCTAGTAAGTTGAGTTGCCCACTGAGTCAGGCTAGTAAGTTGTGTTGCCTACTGAGTCAGGCTCGTATATATAGCTTTTGAAGTAATTACCACATTTTACGCTATTTCTTTTTTTTTCTAGTTGTTTCCGCTGGCTTTTTGTCGTATATTTGTTCGAATTATTTACTCTATTTGTTAAAATTGCCTGTTTGATTAATGTTGACCGTCGCCATCGGCCGTTTTGAAACTACCTACATGAATTAACACTTGCTTTTACATGCACCGAAATGCTGGATTCGGCTTTGATTATGTTTGTTTACTTTCGCTCGTTACCTTAAATTGAAATTTCTGTTTTCCGGTTTTTTTTATTAGGTATAAATCCAATAGTGAGTTTTTGACAAAATTTCAACCTAACTAGTATTGGGAATATAGGAAGGCTGGAGAAACTATTTGTCCATTACCTTTCCTCCATATTACCCCCATTATAATCGTCTTCTTTCTTTCTCTATTCTTTATAAAGCACAACCTACATAACCTTTAATTGTTTTTGATTTCTGAACG
>CAJUYG010000741.1:159814-187741 GCA_910591675.1 Galerucella calmariensis
GCAATATTTGCATAAGGCATGTTGAGCAGAATCATCATATTTTGAGGCTTAGAATCTACAGTTCAGAGATTGGACATTCTTAATGAATCACCCTGTATAGACGTTATAACTTTAACCCCTTCCCCCTGCTCCCCCCCTCACCCCACTCCATACAAATGAAACACCCTATACATTATTGCATTGTTTGTTTTTCATTTTTATAAATTGTTGTTTATAAAATTTTCTTTTACCAGAAAGTATATTTCACTGTTTTTCTTTTCTCAAATAAACCCATTCACTTTTTTATTCACAATATAGATCATACAGATGGCATAAACCGTATCGTCATCCTTAATACAACCAGTATTAAGTAGACATAAATTGTTTTAAATTAGAAGTTAAGAAACAGCGCTTTGTATTCACTTTAAATTCAGAAGTCGCATTTATGTGTGTGTATAGTCATTGTCGATGAAATAATGAGTTTAATAATTCAAATCCTCTCTAACAAGACGAACGAGCTTGAATCACATGTCATTGTTTTTGTATCTTTTGCTTTTAAACAATTTAAATTTGAATTATTCAATTCTAAAAATTGATCATTTTGCAAATTAACTAGTCTTATTAGAAGACGTCCAATAATTACGTAAGGCATTTTTGAGGATTTTTTGGACATCCCTCCTCCTTTGGTGAGATTTAAGGTGTGTTCTTTTTGACTGAGATCTCAGCTCACTTCAGTTGAAGTGATCTGAGATAAAGTGATGTGAGTAAGCACCAAAGAACGAACTACTCAATTGAAACGCGCGATTTACGCATGCGTGAATAAGAGACATATAAACATATAAATTCGAATTAGCATCTAATAATGTTATTGTATCCATAATTATTTCTCTTTTATTTAGTCAATTGATAATTTGTAACAAAAGAAAATTAGGTTATGTGTGTTTATATAACAAAATCAAATATTTCTCCATCCCCTCCACTTTATTTCCGACTCAAGTCCAACTGCCACGCTCGAGTATTCCCGAAAAATCCCCTATTCGCCTCCCTAACTACCTATTAGTCTTTTGGGGTTTTCTTCAAGACACGCTTTTTATTTCAATTTTACTGAATTTTGAAGCAATTTTACGTCATATTTACCAAGACCCCCCCTCTAACCCGAGTCAGATTAGGCTCGATCATCCCCGAACAACTCACGTAATTAATGACACTCCCTTAAAAATATCAATAGATCAATCATTATTTAAATATTTTGATGAAGTGGATTCTCAGCTTTTTGTTTACAGAACAAGAACTTGATTTTACAAAAATATGATAAAAACTAATTTTTTATCAGTAAACATGTACCTAATACAATAATTATATACACAGGGTATCCCAAAAATTCGTAGTTCTACTGTTTTATTTGTGGATTTTCAAGTAGATACAGGAAAAATTGTCATGTTCTATCAATAATAGCTCACTCCTCAATCAACGATAATAGTTTGCCCACTCTGTATATATTAAATTAATAAATTACTTGGACGTTCTGGAAAATGTGTCTGCATTGTGTGAGTGATAGTAAACACTCAATTTAGGCAATTATACTCAATATAAAATAACGTCCGAAAGGTCAAATTCTATAATTATTATAATTAGCTAATTTATCAAGTAAAAAAAGAGTACCCATATTTTATTAAGCGCAAAATTAGGGAACTGTTAATTCTAACAGAAAATACAGTAATTAATTAAGCATATATATAGGGGCAACTTTTGCTGTCACCTTCACACTTTTTTTTCCTTTTCGTTTTAACGAATATATTTATTATAGATTACAGTACGTTCACTCTAGGCTCCTCCTGGGAATTTTGAGCTGAAATTTGGAAGACACACTGAACTAATATGGAAAAAAAAATCAACAATGACGTATCTATAATATTTTGTAGGGAATCAGGAAAAAAACGGATCAAAATTTCGTAAAAAAAAGGTGGAACGTGTCGCGGGACACACGGAAGGAACTTTAGTTCCTTTTAAGCAAAAATTATGTAATACATTATGTGACGTTATAGATAAACAATTTGCATATTCCTCGGTGGTGGAGTAGTAAGCAAACCAGACTCTCACGCGGTAGACCCGGGTTCGATTCCCCGTGAAGAAGTTTTTTAAATAATTATTCTGCTTGATATTAATAAAGACAACAGGTAGACGTTTGAAATATTTAGCAGAATATTCATTATTATAGATAATGGTACGGTACCCTTCATGAGCGAGTCCGACTGGCAACATCTACTTATAACAGCATCGTATATTTAAAAAGGGAAACCGTAGCATTATACAAATTGGACATTCAAGAACTGTACGTTCACCACAAAAAAATTAGTGGAAACATAAAATTTAATTGTTAAATTTTTAATTTGAAGTAATATTACAGTTTATAGAAATTTTTATCTTCTTGATTTTTTCTTAAGTGGGTCGTAGAAAAAATATGCTGTTCGACTCGTGTCGATTGTCCATATATATCGCACTTGAACGATTGAGCACTCCGCCTACGACGTCGTGCTCAAACTTCGTCCTCGTGCGATATGGCCATCATATCCACACTAGTTGCACAAACTACTATTTATATCAAAATATGCCCTTTTACATTTGAAAACAACCTGCCAAATGTCAAATCAATATCATTTTGTCCAATTTTACGAGAGGAATCTACATGCAAACGTTGTAATTACCCTTAACGTTCGAGGTGCTTCTACCATTTTTTGCGCGATCAAATTCCGAATAAAATAATTTAAATTTCTTCGAAATGAACGAAATGTCAAAAGTGACATTTATACTTCTCGATCAGTTTAAAATATATTTTGCATTTTGGTGAAATTGTTTTTATGCTATTTATTACTATTCGACGTCTGAACGGTAAGTAAATCACTTAAACTTAGAAACCCGTAAACACAACCTACCGTCCTGACAACCGATGCTGTAAATAAATAAAAAATATCAATCGCGCAAAAAAAATTATGGAAATAATAGTAAAAATTTATCCGAACAAATTCAAGTAGATCACTTGCACTGCCAATACCAGCTTTGCATAGAATTTTAATGTGGCATCGGTGGTTCAGTGTTATATTATCTATGGTTCAGTGGTAGAATGCTCGCCTTCCATGCGGGCGGCCCGGGTTCGATTCCTGGCCGAAGCATATGAATCGCTGCTTCGTAAACGAGAGAGAGAGACTCAGGAGAGAGCACACGCACGCAAGCAAGGCTCATAACGAAGCAACGTAACATAACGTAACGTAACGGTCAGATATTTTGCGTCGCGACCCCCGGTCGCTCAAACATAACCTGAAGTGAAGAACTAAAGTTCCAAAAGCTTCTTTAGACGCCATTTAATTATGAATTTTTTTAAACTGCCACTCTGTATACATCTGTTTTAATATCTTTCCAACGACTTTCTGCAAACCACCACCACCACCACATTTTAAAGTAGAAATTTCCTTATCGATGTAAAAAACGTTATAATAAGAATGTAGAATTTGATACGAGCCATTTATTAAAAATTTGATGTTAGAGAGATAAATCTTTTTTGTATTGTAAAAATGCCAAGACGTAATTTTAGTCATAAAGAATACGCAGTTATGCATATTATTTATGGACCGTATATAACGGGAGTTGTTATTTATTCTATCCCTCTGTGGTTCCGAATGTTGAGATATACCCGGAACGAATTTTTAATATACCACCGAACTTACACGCTCTTCACATGTTTTAAGTATTGTATTTTAATCCAGCGGCGTTTCTAACATTATTTTAAACGAAAATATATCAATTAGAAATGCAGAAACAAGTAATAACTACCTAAATAATATATAATCCTGAGTCAAAATTATTTTATCTACGCCTATGAGACCATTATGTACCCTACTTTACTTGTTCTTCACATGTTATCAAGCAATTTACATCAAAAACGATCGTTTATATCAATTAAGACTCTAATCTAAACGCCATCGGATTTTTTTGAAAACACGGATCATTTTATGGAATACAAACCGCACCCTAGGAAGTAGCGGTTCATATATTAAGTGCAAAATTACTAAGTGGTTCTTTGGAATTGATAGTTTTGAACATGACGTCTTTCAGAAAAATTGAAAGTGTCAGAGGAGTGTTAGTCTAGACGTGTAAAAACCGGATAAAGAAAAATCAATCTTATGTCTATATTAAAATTGAATACAGTTTAACAAAAATATAGGTTGTAGTGGTCGTACGTATATGCAACGCCATGTACCCCAGTCACGTTGACAACCAGCATTACGTGGACATTATACCTCGTAGCACCGCGCATAGATGCCGCGCTATAGAAAATGCGAGGATTAAACCGACAGCTACCTGACTGTAATGTTATACCTTCCTGCAACAGCAGTGTTATTAGGTAGCCAAGCATAAAGACTACGGCTGAATTATTGGTCTCCGCGCCACGGCTTGATCATTGTACGCTCTTGGTAACCGTTCAGTCGCAGCTCGCCAGATCTTTCTGGGCTCTGGGCACTGAGCAGACAAGCCACTGATTGTGAGTCCTGACTTCCTAGTTCCTAAGGATTTTTCCGATTTTTCACTTTTTCAGATAGGATAGTGCTTGAAATGTTATGTTATTTTAATGTTGTTTTTGGACAAATTCTTTAAATTTTAATTCAATATTATTCAAAATTCAATTGTTTATTAATCAAAACATAGAATCAAAATAAAAGTTACAAAAAAATCCTTTATACTTTCATACTACCTATTTTTAAACATTGACATTACCTTTTCCAGCCTTCTGTTGGACTCTAATGCTAATTGAAGAAGCGAGCCTTATAATGTAGAAGCATTAAATTCACTTAGTTTATAATTAATATTCATTTTATTGGAACTTTAGTTCTTTACGTCATGTTATGTTTGAGCGACCGGGGGTCGCGACGCAAAAGATCTGACCGTTACGTTATGTTACGTTGCTTCGTTATGTGCCTTGCTTGCGTGCGTGTGCTCTCTCGTTTACGAAGCAGCGATTCATATACTTCGGTCGGGAATCGAACCCGGGCCGCCCGCGTGGAAGGCGAGCATTCTACCACTGAACCACCGATGCTACATTAAAATTCTATGCAAAGCTGGTATTCGCAGTGCTGGTGATCTATTTGAATTTGTTCGGATAAATTTTTACTATTATTTCCATAATTTTTTTTGCGCGATTGAACTTTTTTGTTTATTCACAGCATCGGTTGTCAGGACGGTAGATTGTGTTTACTGGTTTCTAAGTTTAACGCGTCGGTAAGTGATTTAACTTACCGTTCAGACGTCGAAAAGTAATAAGCATAAAAACAATTTCACCAAAATGCAAAATATATTTTAAACTGATCGAGAAGTATAAATGTCACTTTTGACATTTCGTTCATTTCGAAGAAATTTAAATTATTTTATTCGGAATTTATTTTAATACGATCACGCAAAAAATGGTATCAGCATCTCGAACGTTAAGGGTAATTACAACGTTTGCATGTAGATTCCTCTCGTAAAATTGGACGGGGTCTAGCACATTTACTTTTCGAAATACAGGATGTTGAAATTTTGAAAACTTGAATGTTTTAATTCGATAACTTTAAAATGGATGGATAAATTGATTTGACATTTGGCAGGTTGTTTTTAAATGTAAAAGGGCATATTTTGATAGAAATAGTAGTTTGTGCAACTAGTGTGGATATGATGGATGGATATTGTGGATACAATATTAAACCGTCAGGGTCGTATACACTGGAAAGAAAAACATACACAGAGAAACAATTCTCCAAATTCCAATGGCCTTTATTATTATAGCATGTAAAACATCTAAGTTGCTAATTTAATGACTATGTGTAGTGTAAGTTGCAAACATTTAGGACTACTTAATTTTCAGGCCGACTTACCACCTCAACACAAAGACTGTGTATCGTTGTAATAATGAGAGATCATCTCCCATATCCAACACTCAAATATTCACAAACACCAACCAAATTACGGTTATAACATGACCCATCTAAACCTATTATCCAAAGTTCTGGATTAGCGAATTAGTGATTAATTATGCATCTCATAGAATCCTGGTATGTAATTGATAAAACAACGTTAAGCAACCAAGTTTTAATTGACATAATACAAGAGTATCTGGTTAACTTTACGTCGTACACAGTGTCGCAGTTGAACGAAGGTAAAAAGGATACAAAAGACTTTAATAAATAAATAAAACATCCATAGTCATATTAATGAAAGTGAATTATTAAAAAAAAGTCTATCAACAATTATTGAGACATTGTTAAAAGTAGATCAAGTATTGAAATGTCATTGTAGGAATGGTTGAAATGTCAAATGTCATTGTATGTTTGGTTGCCTATAAACGGGAGTATGACAAGACACCCGATATTATTTAACCAGTATAATAACAAAGGTTATTGAATATTCATGAAAGGATCTTTATAAATATCAACGCGTTATTGAAAATCAAAACAATGACGGTAAGCAGCGCAGTTAATCGTTAATGCCCCGGCTTTTGTATCCTCGATATCTGTCCATCATTTTGTATTGACGCTTCAAAATCGATACGTAATTTACTGAGGCAATCATACGAGTATTTAGGGAACTAAGGTGTTATTTTATATATTAACATATTTAAGTATGGTAGTAGAAAAAATAGTGTATTCATGCTATTAAGACAGTCGTTTTAATTACCCCTTAAAAATGCTTCAACCACGACCTTGCCGTCTTTCATTACATGTATCAGTTCCAAAGGATATGAACATAATTAGTTCCATTACCTTATTTGGATTTTAGATGGAACTTGAAGATTTATTTTCATAAATATCTTAAGCTAATGGCAGACTGAAAGCAAAGATTAAACCCTTTCCGTCCAAATATTACAGTAATCAATTTAGCATACAATTTAAGAAAATTGTAAATTGCACGAAAAGTATAATACCTAAGTACAGGACACCCTCATACCATTCGAAAGACCACATTTTTTTGAATATGATGAAGTATTAAAATACAAGGTGTTCCATTTAAAATATTGAATGATCTAATAATGAAACTGAAAATTCTGAACACTCTGTAAAGAGATATTTAGTATTCAATCGTGGAATACATTCCACGGATGTCCAACTATTCAGATGTAAGAGAAAATTTGCTAGAATTTGTTATATCAATGAGTTATTAATTTTTTTTCGAAATGTTCACATTTTTAAAAAAAAGTCAGTATAACTCGGAACCCTCTGTATTTAATCATAGGGAACCATTATAAAGAAGTATTATATTTTTTAGGGGCAATCAGAAAATGCAATAAAATATAGGGTGTTGCATAACTTTGATACGCCACACTTTATTGGAACACCCTGTATATTTCAAAATATTTTCAAATTATAGTTTAAGTTGGAGTAAAATTTGTGGTATAAAAAGATTTTCGGAAAAATTTATATTTTTTGCGATATTTGTTCGGTCCCGGACTTTTGCCGAACTCTTTATAAATGTATTAGCATATTTTGCATGTAAAGCTATGAAACCAGACCTGATAACGCAGCTATATTGGTACTGGAAAAAAATACGTGCAGTGACCTTGTTATTACTCAAGATGGGATAAATGACTGTTGAATAAAAGGAATCTGTTTATTAGGTTAATAATAAAAAAACAAAATTGTGAAAAACAAATATATTTAATACACAAGTAATAAAAAGTTTCGTGGATACAACCAATTACAATCATCTTCATTATATTCCACTAAATTGTTCTTAAAAGTATAAAAACTAACTATTATATTCTTTAAATAATGTGAACAGAACAAAATAAAAAGTGAATAAAGATTGTAA
The DNA here is from genome assembly GCA_910591675.1 of Galerucella calmariensis. Classification (NCBI taxonomy): domain Eukaryota; kingdom Metazoa; phylum Arthropoda; class Insecta; order Coleoptera; family Chrysomelidae; genus Galerucella; species Galerucella calmariensis. Next base: position 167,627 of record CAJUYG010000741.1, read on the forward strand.
AAATATTGCAATAGAAATATATCAATGTATATTACAATGTGAGGCAATAAAAAAAAATAAACCAATGTACGATTGTCCAAAATGTTGCAATTGATGGTTTTTACATCCATCCACGTTGCGGTGAAGCGTATTGCAGTGCGATCTAGCGGCGCGTTTCGAAAGTAGGTATATAGAAAGTGTCATTAATTGGCGTGGCACCACCTACATATCACTATCCTGAGGGTGGTGCAGGCGTACAGGACAGTGGGTGGACTGGCAGCAGAGGTGCTGTCAAGGTCCTATCCATTAGACTTGATAGCTAGAGCCAGACAGATACGCTGGAGGGGAGCGGAGAGAAGGTGGGATGTATACGAGGGCGCGCTAAAAGGAGAAATTGGGTGGAAATTCGGGGAGGAGAACTACTTCTTGACGCAGGTGCCCACAGACTGTGGGTTACCTCCACAAGATTGGGAAAAGAGAAACTGGAGTGTGCGAGAGATGTGAAGTGGAGGATGATGTGTTTAGATGTTGGAAGAACGAGGAAGTTTTGAAGAAGTTGGAAAATAAACTGGGAGAGGCGGTGTATTGGGAAAATATGGTGGAGATTATGTTGAGGGGCGAGGGGGAATGATGAAGATAAGTAGCGTAGTAGAGAGAAGTACTCGACATGAAATGTGAGAGGAAGGAGTGATTCCAAGGTGGGAGTAACGGCGAGTTTGAGGTGGGTTTTGTTGGTGGGCGAAAAAAAATCTACATTTCACTAACTTAATAATGTTTATAAAGCATTGTTCCTTGAAAACCAAAGACAAATATATTTGTGACATTGACACAAGTGAAAAAATTCTGTATTAAGATGTGCCCGTCTTGATTTTTCACTGGAGCAATAAATTGAAACATTGGCATTAATAAGCAAGTGAAATGTAACTAATGACACTACCTACATTTCTACCTCACACCTAATTTCGACACTTGCCGCTAGATGACACTCCAATTCGATCTACTTAACATGGAGGTATGTAGATTTAACAATTACCAATACTTGTTTTAAGTTTCTGATAAATTATGATAAGAAGGTCTAATTTTGAAGTTAGAAAAATACTCGACTGTACTATTCAATTTAAACGCCGCTCAATAATTTTTACTTACAATGTGAACATTTAAAAATTCTACCGAAACCGATCTAATCTAAAAAAATTAATTTTTAAAACATAAAAAGTCTACAGTATATACGATTTTGTGCATTTATTTGACAAAATTATAGGAAACAAACCTCAACAAATAAAAAAATAACAGTGTATTTTATACAGTACGAAAAAGAAACTCTGGACACATTTAAATTCAAAAAATTCCAAAAACCACTGTATGAAAACGAGTGTAAAGACGCTGGGTTCAACAGGAGGATTAGTAGATGAACAATGTTCCTTCTAAGTTATTCAACACTCAGTATATGGTATATCCCCATATTTTGGTATGACCACCCTGTACCATATACTGAGTGTTGAATAACTTAGAAGGCACATTGTTCATCTACTAGGATTGACAGATTCAACTAGGAGCGCACAAATGACAGGTAGAAACAAGATTATCTGGGAGTGGGAGAAACCAATAAGGAAAAGAGTGTACAAATGCTAGGTTTAATATGAATATAAGTAGGGCGTACAAATGACGGGTTGGAGCAAGGTTATTTGGAGTCAGTAGTTTCGTATCCCCACCAAAATATACTATCGTTCGCTTAAGGCAAATAAAACCAGAGTTCCTTCTTGTACTATATTTTTTAATGCGTCATTTTTAATCCAACAAGCTATACAGTAGGAAAAAAAAACCGTTTTTCTATATCAACTTTCACCATTTCCCAATACTTTTACACTAAAAAAAAATGTCAACTCCATCTTGTTTTTCGAGGTAGTCTACTGTTGTTGCTGTGGTGAAGGTATCTGCATCGGAGCTAACTTGGTTGTGAAGTTAACGATAAACATAAGGAATTGTTTTACGAATGAAGGCAAGCTCGGTCTTGCCGCTGCGTTTTCTACAAGAACACGTAGTTCTCTAAACATGTTCCTCGTATAAGGATTTCTTCTCGAAGTGTATCTTTGTGTTAAGAAGTGGTAGTAGATGAATGGTGTTAGTAGGCTGGCTCTACCTCTATAATAAAAAATATAGGCTTATAAAACTTATCTCAGGGTAACTAACTGTATCTGTAGAGTAGGGAGGGTGAGAGATGTCTTCCCAGGTCAGGGGTGGCGAACCTTTTCTGATGTCCGTGCCACAAAGTCATAAAAATTCTTTCTTAAATAGGTAACGTGCCCCAATAGTGCCACAGCCGATTTTTGAAAATGTTCAAGGCCAAACGTGTTCAAATTGGAAGTTAGGTTTCCTATTTACCTAATTTGCAATGAAAATTTACCGTTTTAATGAAGCAACTTGTTTTCACAAGTTGTTACGCACTTGTTATAAACAAGAAGGGAAAGAGCTTGTCAACAACACCATACATAACCTAAAAATTTTGTTTTTAAAACTGTTTTTCATTGCCAGAGATGTTAGCTTAGGTCCAAAAGCGAGATAGTGAAATATGTCTAAAAGTGTGCCATTGTGTAATGAAGTTCTTATTTTAAAAGAAATTGGAGACAGTAAAGACACTTTGTTCGGCAGTTTTTCCAGTAAGAGTACAAAAAAAGATAAGATAGAATGTTGGAAGGCAATTCATCAAAAGTATGCCAGCTTAGGGCTTGTACTAAAGATTAGACTTACTGCCGAGATGTTTTTTGGCAAAACATAAAAAAGCGACACTGGTTCAAATATATTCAACTATAATCTATGTATATTTAAAACTTGTCAGCTATCTACCTTTTAAGTTAGGTAGAGGAGATTTAGTAGATAACAAGTTTCAGATGCAATTTTGTTGACTACACTGTTAACAGGTAAATTTATAGTGAATAACAAGTACTTCACTTGTAAAATTGTGAAAAATTGCCTGTTATTACAAGAGTACACTTGTCGTTTTATGAAACACGAGTAATTACATATTTTGCCAAACTTATTAAAATCTACTTGTTACTTACAAACTTGTGTTTTTGTGAAATAGGCCCCTGGCCATTGCTAAATATTTCTTCGGCGCCAGCTTCCCAGGGTGATCCTGAGAAGACTGCATCCTTTGATTCCATCCCATCTCTTAAGGGATTGAGCTTGGGTTTAACGTTTTCAAGCGGAAATCCACGCCATAAGAAAGTGCGCCCAGTTCAATATTGATAAAGGATACAGAAGACAAAGGATTATCATAATGACGGATAGTCCAGCAGCCATTAAAGCACTGAACTCTTGTGTAACCAGTTCCAAAATGGTGTGGGAATGCCTAGACAAACTCAATGAACTAGGAGAGAACAATATAGTCACCTCACTATGGATTCCAGGACACACTGGAATAGAAGGAAATGATATAGTCAGATGAACTAGCAAAGAGGGGAATGAAATACCTTGCTGGGGGCCTGAACCCTTTTGCGGAATCAACCCCAATGTAATATTGGAAGAAATAGGTGAAGCCGAGAAAAAGAGAAGATCTGACCATTGGAAAGATCTAGTAGGGATTATACAATCAAAGACTCTTCTGGGTGACTACAACCTATTGAGATCAAATGAATGCATAAGTTAAAGTAAAACTGCGCTAAGAGTTTTAATAGGGATCTTAACGGGACATTGTCGCCTGAATGGGCACCTGAAAAGGCTCAAAATAGTGGAGGAAGAATAATGCAGATTTTGTGGCATGGAAGAAGTGTTGTGAGTAGTTAAAGTTCCCATTTGGGGAAATCGAGGGGAACTTATTGGAAAGTTTATAAAGCGAACGCCTCCAACAAGTAAGCAAAACAATATTTGTTTCGAAGAGTACTGTCAAAGGACCGCATGAAAGCAACAATTTTTTGTAATTTTTCATGTACGAACCTTAAAAACAACACGCGAACACCATTGAAACTAAATCCGTTATCAATTTGTTAATAATTACATGTAATTAAACCAGTTTTATGTGTCATAGAAAAAAACGTGACCTCGACACATAATTGTCAACAACATACTTTTCTGATAACCAGGCAATTTCATTTTAATTTTTAAAAGTTACACTATCTACTTTGTATTTCCCGATATATATTTATTTTTCGCTTTAAGATTGCAGTTGATATATCCTGCTCTGATATGACACTCTAGTAGGGATGTAAAATGACGGTCATTTATTTACGCGACTCGTCATTTATACGTCATTTTCGTCATTTATCATTATTTTAATTGCTTTAACTTAAATGAAGGATATTATATTTATATAAGTATTATAAGTAGATCCATCATACAACTCCATAACAGATTTTTTTGAATATATGACTGTAATATAGTTTAATGACGGTCAGATATTTTTTTAAATCAAAATTGATGAAAACTTAATGACAAGAGTGTCATAAAAATATCTGACGCGACTGTCATTTTCATTATGACCGTGACCATTGTCAGAAAAATGTTCTCACAACCCTGCACTCTAGGTCTCTTTTACCGGTTTTATTAGAGTCTACAGGTTTTGCTCCTGCTTTCCATACACATTTTTTTTTCTAAGAATATAGTCCCCTATTATTAATAATATTTAAAAAATAACCCATCCTGTGAAATAAAAACGTTTTAAACACAATAAATTTTCAATATACTTACAAAAATATCATAAAAACTGAGTAGGGCATTAGGAAAATTTCTGTGAAGGCAACTGCTTTTAATATATTCAAAGACTGGAACTCCACCAAGGATATTAGTAGTCGAGCACCCCACCATGAGTTTTGACCTAAAGTCTGTAAAATTAAAAATACATGTCAACGAACATCATCATTTTTTACAGATAATCTTCAAAATTAATAAGAATTATTTCCAAATACATCCAAAATTGCAATAGATACATGTATAAATAGGGATGTAAAATGACGGTCATTTATACGTCGTCATTTATACGTCATTTATGGTCATTTATTATTATTTTAACTACTTTACCTGAAATGTAGGAGGGAACCTTAAGGTTTGCAAGATTCTAGTCTAAGCCACTCGATTAAGAATTGAATTTTCTATAAAAAGAGGAATTTTCCACATCGAAAAACCTTAGATACGGATTTTAGAATTTTCAGGTTTTGAAAAGTCCACACCAAAACTTATACTAATTCGCGAGGACTCATAATTTTCAAAATTACTCTTTTTATAGAAAATTCAATTCTAAATCGAATGGCGTAGACTAGAACCTTGCAAACCTTAAGGTTCTCGAGATATTAGCCAATATGTGAAGAAATGTCAAAAAGTCAGACTCCAGGTTTCCATAAAACTGGCTATAAAATGAGACGGGTTTTGAAAAACTTGAATTTTATTTCATTTTAAGGGGTTTCAGAACAAGCAAAACTTTTGATCAAGAATAACATTTTTCACTAAATTAATATTTAAAAATGTTTCACCTATAGGATACTTCATCGATGGACACGCTGTAGATGTCAAAGTTGATAGTTTAATACCAATATAACACCTTACAGGAGTCATTGAACATCAAAGAACAGAACAAAGACCGTTCAATATGAATCGACAACAACTTCCCAGGATATATGCCACAGAGGACATTGAATCACGATAGAACCAACCATTTTAATTTGCAATGCACAAGTAACGAGTATTTAATTAAGAGAGGTTAGTATACTTACATCTAGTAAAGTCAGAGAGTAGCTAGCTGCATGTAGTATGCAAAACAATATGATCGGTACCAGTACCACTGTTAAATTGTTAAGGAATTATAAGTTTAATGTATGAAGGTTCAGTTTCCCTAAACCTTTTCAAACAATTTTTAACAATACCTACATTAAAGAAAAATATAAAGATATTTTTGTTAAAAAGGATACATGAAACAGGCGAAACATATAAGAATATTAGGGAGTAGAAAAGATAATGGCAACTGTCTTCTGTGAGTAGCTCAGCTGCGAACTGTCTTGTAAGCTGCACCCTTCCTAACCTCTGGTGTAACCTTAGTGCACTGATCGCTGCGTTTGCCAAGAGAATTTTGTAGTAATAATTGTATGGGTTGCTGAAAAGGAAAACAAATTCAGACAGTACAAATACAAATAGAAAGCATTGATATAAGATATAATTAAAGGTCTATATATTATTAACAAAGAAGATAATAACACTTATCACAAACTGACCACAACAAATACTTATCTTAACTATGGGCAGATTATGATGAAGCTTTGATTAAAAAAATGTGTTTATCCAGCAAAAACTATACAATTCTATTGAACTGTAGAAAAAATGAAGGGTTTCTTAAGGAAAATTCATAAATATATTAATATGCATTAAAACCAAAGAGAACTGGCTGTGCTAGACTTACTTAAATCACCCTGTATATTAAATTTTTTGTTTGGAGAACCTTAAATTGAGTTCGAAAGTAAAGGAGTTCAAACTTTTTAAAAATCCTATAAAATATGGCAACAAACAGATACTTAAGCCAAAATATTGCATCAGATTAAATTACACTTTATCAACCAATTCTATAAATTTATTATGACTAAAAAGATTATGGGGATTATTGTTAGTCCTGATCATGCAGATTTCTACTTTTGCAGCATTGAAGAAATGACAAAGATTTTTCTTAAAAAGGTTTTTGTTTACTTACACTGAAAATTAATAATTGGAATTCACCTTTGTATCCAGCTATTTTCATATTAAACTGGTAACCAGTCATCCTTGGACAAACATTTCACAAAAGAAATAGTGTAAATTTCAAATTATTATATAAAATGAAAATAATCTTAACAATGTGTATAAATAAATATTTGTTTTACCTATAAGCTAACAATTAACAATGCCAGATAAGTTCCTATTACTATTAAAAACATGCATACATCAAGGTTTTTATTTTAAATAGAGCAGTGATTTTCAGATGTACCAAACAATTTAGATATTTAGCCTACAAATATATTTTCATTATAATCTTGAATGGATTTAGAAGCCTCGCAAACATGTTCAATAACCCATATTGATTATATTGCTATTTAAAATAATAGGCATACTAATTATAGGAATGATTAGTGACCAATCGAATACCAGACAAATCATTTATACCAAATATTTACCACAATCTAAATATAACTGATATTCAAACAATTAATATCAAAGTTCGTTAATATAATTTGAATGAATTTAATAGTAGTATATAAATAAATCAATGTAAAATGTATAGGATTGATCAAATCATTAATCTCGAATGGTGGTTTAAAGTAAACGGTACCCAATAATTACAATTTAATAGCCTACCTACACTACACACTCAAAAAAGTGAAAGCTAAGATGAGGAATCCAGTTTCTTATGAACTTACCCAAAAATTGGAATAAAATATGCTATCGAAAATAGGATAGCGAGTACTCTGATTAACCATAATCCACAATTTATTTTATGAGTAATTACATGAACTTTGAGAGCTTCATAATTTAAACTTCTAGTTGGTGTCGGTCCTGGTGTTGAAGAGGTGTCACTCATTTTAATTTCACTTTATTCACTTTCTCAATAGTCTAAGTAGATAATTTAGCTTTAGCACGAGGGAGCTTAATAATGCAATTTTTAATATTAGTACTGAAAAATTTAAAATTATACACTTTCTGACCTCTTCTTATCTAGAATACTCGATTAATGAATTGCCTGCAAAATAGAATTCTTCCAAATTGACATAAAACGTCCAAAGTCAAATGTTACTGTCATGTCAAGTCAAAAATCAGTGACACCGATAAAGTTTGTTTGTTTGAGCAGTTCGGGGTTAAGCCATTATTTAATGAAATTCAAATGTTAAATGGTTTATTATATCATAAATTACTTATCTATGAATATATTAACAACAGTTTGCACAATAAAATTCAACGGAGTATATAATAAAATTACTAAAAACTAAGTTCACACAAAACATTGATTTCTGTGGTATATACCAAAATCATTTCAAAACATGAAATATCTATGATCCTAACCTAAATAAATTAATGAGGATGGGGGCAAAAGTTCGATATTTTTTCTCGTTTCTCTATCAACAAAAATTCTGCTTTCTAGGAATCTACGAATCTAGGATTAGCTAGCTTACGATAGAAAGTTGAAGACAACAGTTTAGTTGAACCCCCGCCATAAGTTTTAAGAAAGTGAACATACCATTTTTAATTATATACACATTTCACTCTTCACTGATTTCAACTTTAATATCCTTATACACTATTGAAAAGTGAAAGTTTCTTTCGTTGTTATATTCTTATAGTGTTGATGGTTTTGAATGTGACACAAATGAAGCAATTGCTTTTAAAACATCGATATTAAAGATGATATTTATAATTGGGTGTTCTATTATAATTCTTTTTACAATTGTAGCAGTTTTGAGATCAAAAAAACCTTTGAAAACTTTATTTAAAGAAGCTAAATATGAATTAGTATACAATTATATTGGGTCTAAGGCCATTCTTCAGGATATAATTATGAGAGGCAGTAATAAAATAGGTACGGAAAGTGTAGTTGATATAATTAGTTGTACAAAATTGATCTTTTTGAGAATACTCCTATATAAGTAAGTTATAACATTACAGAATTATCTTCTAAGTCTGGACGAAATGCTATTATTACTGGAGGAACTCGAGGAATTGGTTTAGAAGTGATTAAAATGTTGTTGAAAAGTGATATTAATATTATAATTGGTAAGGTTTCACTTTTAAATTTATAAGTAGATGTTGAATAATATTTTTATTATAATTTTCTAAAGTGTGTCATGCTTAAGGAGTAGTAATAAAAGGCTACTATTCTAGGCTGTAGAAATGTAAAACAAGGTGAATTGTTGATTCAAAATTTCCGAAATGAGGGCATTAAAACTGGTAATATAGATGTAATTAATCTAGACATAAGTGTAATGGATTCAGTGAAAAATTTTGCCAAAGCTGTAAAAGAGAAGTACTCCACAATTAATTACTTAATAAACAATGGTAAGTAACTATATTTTTTACACATGACATAAAACGTAAATAAAAAAAGTAGTGTAGACCTCTATATGATCCCCTCTGCATTCCTTTATCCTGTGTATAATATTTTTACAGCTGGAATTATGTTTGGACCATACATTGAAACCAGAGACGGATATGAATCTCAATTTTCAACAAATTATTTAGGACATTATTTACTAACTCACTTAACATTGCCCCTATTAAAAGCAGCTGGTAAAAAAGAAGAAAAGGCAAGAATTATTAATGTATCCTCATGTGCTCATTTGGCTGGAAAAATAAACTTTGAAGATATTAACAACAGGTATAACTTCGTACTGAAAAATTGTCAATTTTTAAAATAATGATAATTGTAGACATGGATACATTGCCGGTGCAGCTTATGCCCAATCTAAAATGGCACAAATACTTTTTACGAAATATTTGGATAAAATTTTACAAAAAGAGGAAGCCAATGTTCAAGTACATGCAGTTCATCCTGGAATTGTCAATACTGATCTTTTTAACGGAACTTATTTGAAGAAATGCGTGCCTTTGATACCTTCCTTAATTTTTAAAGTAAGTCACACTTTTTATATATTTACCAATACTACATCATTTACTGTAAATGGAAATAGGCAAGTGTCAATAACGTCAATTTATGACAGATCGCGTAAAACGCCAAAAAATAGGCAAGTGTCAATAACGTCAGTTTATGACAGAACGCGTTAAAACGTCAAAAAATAGGCAAGTGTCAATAACGTCAATTCAAATCGCGTAAAACGTCGAAAAATAGGCAATTGTCAATAAGGTCAATTTATGACAGATCTCGTAAAACGTCAAAAAATAGGCAAGTGTCAATAAGGTCAATTTATGACAGATCTCGTAAAACGTCAAAAAATAAGCAAGTGTCAGCAAGTCAGTGTCAGTTTATGACAGAACGCGTGAAACGTCAAAATATATCTATCTATGATTGGAGAAATCTTTTGTTTAATTACAGAGTCCTAATCAAGGTGCAGTTCCAATTATATACGCTTGCATGTCTCCGCTCTTGGAAGGTAAAGGAGGTACTTACATTGCGAACTGCAAAGTACTAGCACCAAGTAATGCTGCAAATTCTGAAGAGCTACAGGAAGAATTGTTCAACTTTACAAACAAGCTACTTAATGTTACCAAATTTGGGAAAAGTGACTGATTTTGATGCAACAGTTCAAAAGTTTCCTTCTAGGGAAGTTCCAATTTTTTATTTCATTCCAAGTGAAACTTTATTGTAGTTTCCTTTAAATTGTTGTTAAATATTTATTCATTGTTTTGATACCTGGAAATTTTATATTGTTATAGTTATAATAAAGAATTTGTTTTTTAAACAATTGTATTTTTTTGTCAAAGATGAAATAGGAAAAAAGTTATGTTCAGAGTAAGCCACAGATCAAGCTAGTTGAATTAGATCTATGGATTTGTTGCGCAGTACACCATCTTGGTGTAATCTGTGTCATAAAAGTCATCTGTCTGAGCTTTGACAAGAGCCAACCACAGAAGAAATTGAGAAAGAAATGGTTGAATTATTTATTTTGAAAGGCATGATTAAATAAAACTACAATATAGAATGTTATATTTTTAATTTCCTTACAATGAAGTTGTCTTTGGTTTGTATAACAATATAAAAAGAAAATAATACACAACCACCTACACCACAGTTTAGTGCTATTAAATATAAAAACAATACTAGTGCCGAAAATACATCAACTAGTTTTTAATTTAAAGCTAGCTATTAATAAATAAAGTAGTAGATCCAAGTCCTGATTTCGATTACAAGTAAATATAAAATTAAAGCTTGTTTATGTTCTATCCAAGTGGATAGTTTACAAAAATATCTGTGGCCAATAATTCTAGAAACTCTTGGCATGTCACCTTTTTCATTTCTGTTATTCTGTCACTAGTTATGTCAAATGTCAGTTATATTAGATGTTCGCAATAATAAAAAACATGCAAGAATCTTATGTTTTGTAGGCCTTAACTGTCATTCTTGTCAGAAAAAACACTTTGTTGGCCACACTGACCTTAGACTGAAACCATCTATTGTGTCACATTAGGTCAAGTGTCAAAGTCAACGTCAATAAAACCCTTCACAGAGAGGCTCTGCGCATGACTCCTTCAGTTTTCAACCGTTTGCGATAGCTCTATGAACAAATCTATATCTGTGATAATATTCAAAACTGATTACAGGTAATTACCAATAGTATAATGAGAGAATGTATAGAAGTTAAAAAGTATCTCGTCAGGACTCCGATCTCTACACAAAACATAAAATACAAAAATATTTAACTACTATTAATGTATAAATAAACAAATTTTATATAAAACATATATATATATATTATAAATCAATAAGAAACGTGATTGTAAATGCAAAGTATAACAACATTTATAAAAAAAATTGTGATGGAATAATTTTTTTTACAACTTAATAAGTAATGTACATTATAACCATATTTAAATGTATATAGAGAAATTTCAAATATTGCACTTTCCCAGGTTAATAGATCCTGACAAATCCGAATTAATTTCAACAGTCAAAACGTCATTTTTATTCTTACAAAATGGTGTCTAGTAAACCATTGTTTCACGAAAACAATGTATCTATTAAATCGGACAATTGGTACATTAAACAGTTCCGTATTATATATATAAAAAATGTATGGTTACCAATTTGGTTTAAAAGATAAAAATCAACAATAAAAAACATTTTGAGATCGTTTAAAGGAAAGTTAAATGCCATATTTAATAAAAAGGAAGTGACGATAAGTTTGCAATTTTGACATTTGTAGTAACAATTGCAGCCACTGAACAAAATTTAAATATCCAAAGTGTAAATGGAATAATTAATCATATAAAGGGGGAAGTTACGGTCCAAAAGTTGGCTGCCGTGTCCGGGGTTGCCAGACAATTTTATCAGAACTTCTTGTGTTGGTTTGTCGTTTTCATTTCATTCGCATTTTTTAGTTTGTTATTTACTGGACATCTTGAAATTTATGTATTTAATCATCGAAATTTTATAATCTCCGCTCTTATTTTTGAGTTGAATTTAATCTGATGCAATAAACAACTTATCAACATAATTTTATGCCAACTACTGGAAAAAAATTACAACGTGGCAACGGTGTAAAACATCTGTCATGTTTTGTTATTGCAAACTTATCGAAAAAGAACAAGCTGTCAGAGAACGACTTGACACTCTTGACAATAAAGGAATATTCCCAATATTGATTTTAAAGTTAATAAATTATAATTATTAAAATATCTGAAATTATCTCAAACAGCTGCCTGGGTGCTTTGTTAGTTTAGTTAAGAAGATAATATGCCATATAGCATTAAATAAAATATCAAATTATGAATTAACTTAATTAATTGCGACTAGTCAGGTATATAAAGTAGATAAATAAAGTTTTTATACAAATAAAAATCAGTCTGAATTAGACTAAAAAAAATTATCACAACTAGATAAAAATAGACATTATTATGAACTGTGTGCACCTTCTTCCTTAAGTATTTGTTTTAAGCATAAATTAAATACTGTTCACGTGAACCAAACAAATACAGTTACTTTACAATCCACCATACAACATATTTTTATCTAGTTATAAATATTACTTACTTGAAAATTTCTAATAGAAGTCTGACAATTTCCGCCAAATACTTAATGAATGCTTCATATAGTTGAGCCAAAAAAAGCAGATCTATAAACTACTGTAATCTGCTACAACAACTAGAATCGTTAATGGTCGACGTCCTACCATCAATAGTTTGATTATTGGAATCGTATCTGGGAAGATCTCGATTTCTTGCTTGCTGAAATATTTATTTATAAAACTCGTTACATAGAATGTATTGCTTTCAATACCTTCATAAGGTCTTCGGCAATCTGCATAAAAAGTTTTTCTACATTGTCAGATTCTTTCGCAGATGTCTCCAAATAATACATATTGTGCCTTTCAGCAAATTCTTCACCAACGTGTGCTGGTATTTCTCTGTCTTCTCTGTCAATTTTGTTCCCTGCAAAATAAAACAATGAAAAGAGAAAGGTAAGTTTTATTTTAATATCTCTTACCAACAAGAATTCTTAGTACTTTACTACTAGCATACTCCTCTATTTCTCGTAGCCAATCTGGTAAGCAGTCAAAAGTTGGTTGGGAAGATATATCATATACTAAAATAAGAGCATGTGCTGATCTATAATAACTTTGGGTAATTGATCTAAACCTCTCTTGTCCAGCTGTATCCCAAATTTGTAACTGCAAAATTTTCATTAATAAAAAAACTAGTACTTAAAGTAAGTACTTACTTTGACTTTTTCGTTTCCAACCTCTACTGTCTTGATCATAAAGTCAACACCTATAGTAGCGCCTTGCCCTGGAGGAAACAATCCCTGAGTAAATCGTCTAACTAAACAAGTTTTACCCACTCCAGCGTTTCCTACCAAAACTACTTTAAATAAAAATTTGTAGTCATCCATCTTTTACAGCTCTTAAACTTTACATTTACTCAAAACTTTCATTCTTTTGGCATCATATGATTAGCTTAAAGCTTCCTGTTTGCTAATATTGCTTTATATCCTATTTGGAAATATGTTTATTGGTTCAATATTATTCTGAAATTAAAATTACGTCATAAAGGTGTGAATATAAATGGTCCTTTTACCCACTTGATATTGATTTAACACTGCCTTTATAGTTTAATGTCATGGTTGTTAATATTAGTCCACTGCCAAACTAATTAAATTCGGATGTTGCCTGATATTGTACATTTTAGATATGTAAATGTAATTGAATTGGTAATTTTTTTCTAACTTGAATAGCTGTTACTTGTTATGGCACCTGTCAAGTATTCCACCTTGTTGGCATGGTTGGCAAAAGGATGCAATCTTCTTTTAGATCTATGGTTTTGAGTTATTTGTAAACATGACGGGTACTATCTGTCATGTAAATGTAAGTGACAGTAAGAAAATCACCAGATTTTGATTGTTGATTGATTATTTATTACGCGGAACTATTATAGTTGATTTGTGAAATACGAAGAAGGCCCAGGCCTATTATAGAAGTTATCAAACTTCTCTAATAATACGAAAAGTTGGAAAAATACATTTACCATGGATGATCTTCAAAATTTTTCATCCCATGAAGATTTCGGTCAAATTCCGGATTTGTCAGCGATAGACGATATCCTGAATCATTGTGAAAATGAACTGTTTAAAAGTGAATTGTTCAATGATGATGCTTTGATGGCACTAGATGACAATATCCCAATGGATTTAATAGACTTCAGCAGTGTAGAAAGTACTATTCCAAAAAATAACTACTTTCCTCCTTTAACTACCAACTCTACAGTTGATCCAAAATTACCTCAGTCGTATTCATTGACTGATAACAGTTCTCTGAATTCCATGAACCTCAAGACTAATCCTGTGCAGTCTCAAGTACCACAAGAAGTTGTCCAGAATATTCATATTAAGAATGTGCAAGTACCAATTCAAAATATACAAACACCAGTTATCATTTCTTCAGCAAACTTACAGCAGACTACTCCTGTAGTTTATACTACTAGTATTCCTGTACAAAATCAACATATTATTCTACAACAAAGTGGTAATGCACAAAAAGGGAGACAAAAAGGACAAAGAAGTGTTTTGGTGCAAAATATTCAACAAATCCCTGTTGATCAAATGCAAAATGTTGTTTTACAAGCAAAGATTTTAAAAACTGACCCCCAGGTTATAACACCAACAGTTATGTATACAACAGCTGTATCCCAATCATTACCAACACTGATAAGTACCAATAGAATCTTAACCACAGGTATTCCATTGGTATTAGAAGGGGAAAATAAGATACCTATAAATAGAGTTCAGCCTGTTAAAGAACATAAAGTAAAAGAAGTCAAGAGAAGTGCTCACAATGCAATTGAGAGGAAATACAGAACAAGTATAAATGATAAAATTATTGAATTGAAGAATATGATTGTGGGGGAGGAGGCAAAATTGAATAAATCTGCTATTCTTCGTCGAGCAGTAGAGTACATCCATTTCCTTCAAAATTCCAATGCTCGACTCAAACAAGAAAATATGGCACTAAAGATGGCAGCTCGTCAAAGTTCTCTCAAAGATCTTCTCATTACCGGAGAACCCAAGTTCCTTCCAGAGGATACTCCTCCTCGTTCAGACCATTCATTATCTCCTGATCATTCTCCTTCGGCTAGTCCCAAGTACTGTTCCAATATTAAAGATGATAGCCACTCTTTCTCACCGAATTCTCTGTCATCCAGTCCAGAGTATTTTGAAAATATTAAAGATGAAAGTGATGAAGAAGAAATGATGACATCCATTCATAAGGGAATGCTGGACAGCTCCAGAATCTCATTGTGTTTAATTATGATGGTAGTTGTAGTTTTTAATCCGTTCCAAGTTGCTATGGATAAATATGTCAATGTGGATGATAAGCTACAATTTGAAAGAAGAGGTATATTATCGACAGATTCATCTTCAGTGTCTTTCTTTCCATCCACTGTTATTTTATGGATATTGAATATTTCAATTATGGCATTTTGCTTGATAAAAATGCTTGTCTATGGAGATCCAGTTATACCGTCCAAATCAAAAGAATCCCAGAAATTTTGGAGGCATAGAAAGCAGGCACATTCGTTTTTGAAAAAGGGAGACAAATTAGAAGCGAATCAAGAACTATTACGTTGTCTACAAACTTACAATATTTCACTTCCCACCAGTAAATTTGACCTAGTGCTCTGTTTTTGTTGGCAACTATTCAGGCAATTCCTACACAGGTTATGGATTGGAAGATGGTTGTCCAAACATGTAGGAGGATTTTTTGTTGATTCCATGACTCGTTATGAAGCACAAACTTCTTGTAAAGAACTAGCTTTGGTATTTAACGATCTTCATAAAATCCAACTGGTCGAGGGATCTGAAGAAAGTTGTCAATTGATAGGATTGATTACTTGTTTGAATGCTCTAAATTTGGCAGAAGCTTCTAAATACCAAATCAAACCAGTTGATCTGATTGATGTTTATGTTGGAGTTGCTCTTAGAATAAAAGCGAGCTTGCCTAATTTCACTCATATTTTACAACGATATTATTTAGGGCTAGCTAAATTGTCATCAATAAATTCAGTTGATGCTATTCCGAAACGTTTACAATGGTTAATGACTCCATACGGATATACATTTTTCGTTTCTAATAATACAAACGTCGATAAAACTAGAAATTTACCTTTTAGTTGTATTGGCAACAGTGTAGATCCGCTTGCAATTCAAATGAAACTGTACAGAGAACATCTCTTGGAGAAAGCACTCTCCATATTGATAACACCCGGACAAAGGAGTGACGGTAACCCAGAAAAAAAGACGGATATAAATGAGGCTTTGATGTACATTGAACTTCTCAAGGATAATGTTGCTGTAGATGCTCATACCGTTTTCGGGGCTTCTTCTGAATATTGTCATCAAGATAAAGTCGCTCAATGGTGGATGACATTCTTGTCCATAGCTTGTCATTGGCTTTTGGGTAATGAGGAAGCTGAATATTTTTATAAAAAGATTGAAATGATACCTGAGCCGCTAGTTTCACTCAACGATCCTCTTCCAAAATGTATTGTTGCAGCTTTTGTAGCTCGAAGAGATTATTTGGGACAAAATGCAAGTAAAAGTCCTAAAAAAATCCTATTGCAATGTGATTATGCAAGTCACTTATTAGCTGACAGTTTGACATTTACTGTTTGCAAAAATATAAAGGACCGTAATATACTGTTAGCTCATTTACTGGTATGTGATTGGCTGCTGGAGACTAGGACATCACTTTGGGAAGACTGTGTGAATGGTGGTCTAAAAACACCTGTTTCCACCTGTGTTTTAGCATCATTTCAAATGGATTTGACATCTCTTAGAACACTTGCAGGACATATTCCAAGTGCTTTAGCAAGAGTCTTTTTGTATGAAGCTACCGCCAGATTAATGGCGGGTGCTGCACCTGGTAAGACTCAACAACTCTTAGACAGAAGTTTGAGACAGAGACATGGGAAATATTCTATTATTTGTGGTAAAGGTGATAAACATCGTCAAGAAATTGGAGGTGAGCGACAACACGCAGCAGCCCTGTATATGGCTTGCAAATATTTACCAGGTCCACTTCTGTCTTCTCCTGGTGAGAGGGCAGGGATGTTAGTTGAAGCTGTCAAAACTTTGGAGAAAATTGGAGATAAGAAGAGAATGCAAGATTGTTGCGAACTTATGAAAACTCTTGGAACAAGTGTTATAAATAACTAATATATTTATAAAATATTATAATTAAGTTAATCTAATAAAGATAATGTTTTGATTTTTGTCATAATTTCACAGTGTATTTGAAAAGTGCTTCATATTAACCTTGAGGAAAATCATTCACCAGATAATTGTTTGTGATTATTCATGGTTTTTTGAGTTCTTAATTAATAAATGAATAAAATAATTTGTAGATGCCTACAAGGTGACAACTTCGACGTGTCAAAACACATGACACATGATTCATTACGTCTAATCACAAGAACCAATGAATGTAGGGGAAGAGGGGAACATGACATCAAATTCGTTTAAACGTGGTTCATACCGCAGATAATCCAGCACAATCTGAAGGTATTTGTCTAACCAATGGTTATGTGCTTTAAATCGTTTTCATCTTGGTTTATTTTGGGCATATAGTGTAGTATCATAGAAGTGTAATATATGTATGTCACTTTCAGAACACCTCTAGAGGAGTCCCGAGCACAAACAGAGCAGTTGACGCATGCGTATCTGTGATTGTGACACAGTAAAGTTTCCAAAACAATGGACATTCGAGACGATTGGCAGTTCGCCATTTTGTATTGTGAAGATTGGAAGCGTATGAGGTGATTTTTACAATAATTGTATTATCGCATTGTGAAATATGGATTACTTTAATAGTTTTATCAACTTTAATTAGCAATAATGATTTGAGAATCCTTAAAAATAAGGTAAGAAGTGCAGTTTATTAGTAAATAGTTGAAATAGAGTTTTAACACATTGCACCATACGCTTCTGTGAAATGATGATTATTAATTATTACACTAGTTGTTTGTTAATCCATTTTATTTATATCACGTTGAATCTTTTTGTGACTATGCAAAATATTTATCAAATAAGGTATTAACAATTTAATGTTTTTATTATCGGTACGTAGATATTTTCGAACATTTGGGGCCACTAAGCATTTTTTCATATCGATATACTACCATTGTTAAATTCTTATTTATCTATTCATACTAGAAATAATACTTCACCGTATAAAAAAAATTGAATTTAAATGTCAAAAAATATATACTTTATGTCACTGGGATTTTATGTAGTAGGTATGTGTAACTCTTCAACTCCAATTTATGTATGTAATTATGTACATTTAGTTTTTGTAATTTTATTTCAGGATTGTAGTGCTTTATCTGTGATACATAGTGTGTAAAGTAAAGAAGAATCAAGATGAGTTCCCCAGAAGAAATAAAGGCTGAGTATGCATCAAGTTTGGCAGATCTCACATTTAACAGTAAGCCATTAATAAATGTGCTTACAATGTTGGCCGATGAAAATTCACCAAATGCCAGGGTTATTGTGGAAGCTATTGAAGAACATCTGTCAAAGGTTAATATTTTTCCTTGTTTATTTTTCACATAAATGTTGTGGCTGATTATGTAAAATTTTACATTATCGGCCAAACGTTGTTTTAGGTCCTATCTCTTAACTTGTGATATATTTTAATAAATAGTTTTGAAAGTAAATCATTTATTTTTACATTATGACAATCAAATCCACATTTTTCAACCACTTGAATAATTTATTGAATTTTTCTATAATCATCACTTTAAAAATACAAAATTTAAACATGCAACAAAAATTTCTTATTGATATTTCAGACCATCAAAGCCTACACCACTTGTGTATCATTTTTATTTAGGAAAATGGCTATTTATGATAAAAAAAGGTTGAAATGTTCATGAAGCATGTTCTTGATTATTTCTAATGTTTAATATTAGGTGTGTTCTTTTTGACAGATCACTCAAAGAACTCACCTACTGACACATACATACAAAATACACTCATAGGTATTATTAAATTTACTGATATCAAAATTTCTTAAAATGACATGAAAGTAACTTGAAGGAAAAGGATCCCTTTGTCTTATCCAATTTTAAACAGAGTAAATGTTGTTTATTCCCTGATCTTTCTATTTAGGCAAAATCGTAAGCATAAAAATAAAGTATTTATCTTTATTGGGAATTAGTGTGCTTAAAAGTTTTCAAGTTTGTGTACAGAATGTAATGGTAGGTTGGGTTACATTAATACAGTTTTATCTCCCATTTTTTTTCTTATATTTTGTTACTAAAACTTATCTCTTTTATATAGGAATTGAGTCCATAAAAATGTTTTAGGATCCAGCTCCTTAAATATGAAGGGTCCTGAAGTTTATTGTACTGTAAGTTATTTTGAATATTTGTAAGAATCGTAATAAAGGCATTTTTTATATTCAATAGTTTTTTTGTGAATGTCTAAAAAAAAAACGTTTTTAACAGAATTTTGATCTTATATTTCATATTACGGATGAAATTGTATACATACCTTTATGTAGACCATCATTTTGGTCATCGATACACTTTGAGTTTATATTTTTGTTCATTAAAGTTGAATATTTATGGGTCTAAATTAGAATTGAACAACTGGTTTGACTCAACATCGTAACTTTGCTGCTGTGGGTGTGAGGCATTAACTAATTGCTGATGATCTCTTAAAGGAGCTAACTTGTACTCCCCAAACCATTTTGTGGATATTAGATAAATGAATGTCTTCTGTTATCTATATTCTAGTTTCTACAAACTTCTACGTGTATGCATGGGTATGATTTAATGCATTCTATGTTAACTGTTTAAAAAATCTTTTATATTCAAATGTTTAATTCTATAAAATGTACCCAACATTCCAAGACATTCTGTGTACCATCTTTAACTAGCAGTTTTCTATGGAAAAAAGTTTTTAAGGCTAGGATAACCTAAAGTATTGGTAAAGCTCTTGCAAACAAGTTGACAATTTAATAT
>CAJUYG010000741.1:195300-220891 GCA_910591675.1 Galerucella calmariensis
AACGACTCTCGGTGTGTAAAAACGTTTCTCGTTCGGCAAAAAACGACAAACAATGAAAAAATAAAGCTATTGGCGCGTACTTCTGCTGGCAGGATATGTATCCGCCATAAAGATGATGGGAATAATATAATGGATGTCTCGCATTTTAAAATTTCTAATTTTATTTATAATTGGTGCTACAGAAGAACACCAGCGATTTGAAGCTGTTTTAGTTCGCATTAAACTTTTCTTTTTGTCGGAAAAATGTTTTGAGTGTAATAATATATTTAGGAATTGTGAATTTTCGCAAAAATTATCATGGCCATATCCAACAGTATTGTAGATAAAAATTATTAAAATTTGGGAACTACATAGCGTACAGATAATTAAGGACAGCAAAAGTACTAGAAGCTTCTTGATGGTGGACCACGATTCCTTCAAAAGAGACCAGACTGCTCAAACCGTTATCCAATGTAGAAAGAAAAATATATGGCACTGAATAAATTGTATTGTACAGTTGTATTGGAAAGAGATGTTAGCGAGTTAGAGATTTGCATAAAACTAGCTTAAGTTTGAGGTTATCAAATGTCGTAGGCTATCAAAATGGAGTGTACGTCAGATTTGCAACCTCAAATTATAATAATTGCAGCTAGTTTTACGCAAATACGATGCTGTGACCCCTTTTTCAAAACTCCAGTCTACCCATTAACTTGAAACGTAACTTTTGGTTAATTTTTTTGTAAATTTTACAAATATTCAATATAAACAATCTCTTTCAAAGTTTTTCCTAATCCGGACCTGGATTTTTATTGTTATTGGTAAGTGGTTAAGAAAAAAAAAATAAGTGAATAGGTTACTTGAGAACTTGCAATAAAATGAGCAAGGTGTACAAACCACTCTGTATCATATAACCCAATAGGTGATGTATTCTTAGAATCAACCCTCTCGGTGACTTCAATTATTTCTCTTCCTTAATGAAACATCCTGTATAATTGAAATCAAATAATTTAATTCTTCAGTGTCTGTTCGACTTTCCTATATAACCCTGTATACATTAAGTGTCTTTCTGAATTAAAATACTGAACTTCTGTACACTTTTAAAAAATTTTAAATAATTACCACCCTTAACAAGGTGCTCGTAACTCTTCCAGATTTTTCCTAACCTAACAATAATATTTTTCCTCACATTCTAGATAATCTAGACGTTCTTTCCAACGCAATGACCCCTACCTTAGGACCAGCTCAATCAACTGGTGGTTATCAAGTAGAAAACAACTTAAATTCCCAAGAAGTATCAACAAATATCCAAGCAAAACCAGCCACATCAGCACCAGCGCTAAATATAAACGATCTTTTCCAAAAGCTAGTAGCTTCTGGATTCGTCACATCAGTTACAGAACAAAAGAAATCTGTTGAAACAAAAGAACCAATCACAGTATCTAAGAATACACCGGTACCACCAGTTCCTTCTTCTTCTAACCAACCTGCACCACCGCAAAGTAAAATTAAAAGAAACTCCGTGATGAATCTTAAACCTATAACATTCGCACGACCTGAAACGTTAAGAGTACGTCAAAGTAGTCTCTACAACATCCTCTACGTCGGTATGCAATGTAGTACTTGCGGTATGCGATTCTCCCCCGAAGCCAGCATGCTCTACAGTCAACATTTAGATTGGCATTTCCGGCAGAATAGAAAAGGTAAAAAGAACAGCAGAGTGGCAACTAGCAGACGATGGTACTATTCACTATCCGATTGGAAAAACTACGAAGAACTAGAAGATCTCGAAGAAAGAGAGAAAAACTATTTCGACGAACAAAAACAAGCGGAAGGCGCCGGTGAAGATGCCGAAGAAGAAGTTGAAATCCCCAGTGTCGTCGCAGATCCAGATTCCACCGATGAAAGTTGCGTGGTTTGCAGAGATAAGTTCGATCAGTTCTTCAATGAAGAAAAAGAAGAGTGGCATCTAAAGAATGCTGTAAGAATAGATGATAAGACGTATCATCCTGTTTGTTACGAAGATTATCAGAAATCTCTGCTCGAAGTAACTTTGGATGAAAGTGTAAAAGTTACCGATACTTCGCAACAAGAAGACAAAGAAGAAGCGATACCTGGACTTGAAATAATAATAGACGACGATGATGACGAGGAAGTAGCAAAAGAATCGCAATTGACGGAAATTATGTCGGTAGGAAGCGATGAATCGAAGCTGGTACCGGAAAATATTATAGAACCGTCGGAATCATCTCCTTTGCCTGAAAATGAAGAAGAAGAAGAAGATGATGATGTTATTCTTAACGAAGTAAATATAAATATATAAAATCTTAATGTGGTTTCATTGATATTTATTATTTTATTAACAGGTAGCGCCTATTAAAATAGTCGTCGATGATGACGACGAAGATATGGATGCACACCCACCGGAGGCTTCTGAAACCAACCTAGAGGACGATGGATTTGTGGAGATCGCAGGTCTAGTTAGTTTACCGAACGGTAAACACGTTAAAATTAAAGCTGAACCGGTCGATAAAGGTAAAAGTCATTTTAACCGATAACATCATCTTATGACGGTAGAACTATTTTTTTTACAGATTTGGAAAGCGCAAATACCTCCCTAGTGGCAAATTCCGAAGAAACCGACATCGAAATAATCGAATCGATGCCGCCGAAACAAGATGTCATCTTTTCGATGGACGGTAACGTAGAACCGGCCTCCGGCGCTAACCCGGTGGCATCCACCGGCATGAGCGGCAATAGAATTAAGATTAATATAAGTAAACCTTTACCTGTGATAAATAAAGAAAAAGAATCGTCGTTAGATAATGCAGTGCCGTCGGAAACTTACTTGGATCCGTTCGAACCTTTCCCGCCCGGGGAGGAACCGGAACCGGTGACGCTCAAACCGGCGCTTAAATCTGTTAAATTGAAAAAAGTACCGCCGATTAGAAAAGGTACCGAATTGACGGGACTGTGTTCTCTAATGTGACTGTATTTAATTGAATATGTAAATTTCAGGTAATTTCATTTTACTAGAGAAGGTTGTTGTATCTAAATATGTGAGAAATTTGATGTGGCGATTTTAAAAGTTCGTTTTTATTTAATATGTTCAAGGTTCAGGTAGATGTATCAACGATTTGGCATAAAATAATGCAACTTTACTTTTTGGATTTCATCTTATCCAGTCTCCAACTTAAGCTGCCTCCACTAATTCTTCTTTTGTGGTACTTTCTTTCGAGTGGCTTTAATTCCTTGTTTGTCATCTTCCCAACACTATTGCTAGATAGTACGTTCTAATACTTCTAATCAGATATTCAGACAGATAGTCCGAACTTATCCGACCCTATAACGATGCTTTCAGCCGGATAGTTCGTACTTATCAGGTATTCGGACGGATCGTTCGTACTTTTCAGGTATTCGGACGGATAGTTGGTAGTTATCAGGTATTCGTACGGATAGTTCGTACTTATCCGACCGCATAACAACGCTTTCAGCCGGATAGTTCGTACTTATCAGGTATTCGGACGGATAGTTCGTACTTATCAGGTATTCGGACGGATAGTTCATACATATCAGGTATTCGGACGGATAGTTCGTACTTATCAGGTATTCGGACGGATAGTTCGTACTTTTCAGATATTCGGACGGATAGTTGATAGTTATCAGGTATTCGGACAGATAGTTCGTACTTTTCAGATATTCGGACGGATAGTTGGTAGTTATCATATATTCGGACGGATAGTTCGTACTTATCCGACCGCATAACGTTGCTTTCGGACTGATAGTGCGTAATCAGATATTCGGACGGATAGTTCGTAGTTATCTGGGCGGATAACGGATACACGTGCAGCTGGTTTAATGTGTTAATTAAATTTTCGAAACATCTAAATCCTTTTCGATGTGTTTTATCAGTATTTGGTCCAAATTGGATGCGTTGGCATAGAAAACTTGTCGTATATTAAGATAAGTATACACGGTGCGATTTTTTGCACCGTTTAAGCTTCGCCTTAGTATCTAGTCTCTTTATTTTGTTGCTGGTACTTTGATCTGTCAAATTTCTTTCTCGAACACTTTTTCCAGTACCATCTTCGTAGCTGTTTTCTTCTAGTTTTATAAAAACGGAACTGATCTTTTAACTTCCTTTACGATGATGCAATTGAAGTACAAATTGTTATTAATATATGCAACAACCTTTCTTTAGATCGTGCCCATTTTACAAAGTAATTCAATTATTAGTAGGTACATATACATAGGAAATTATTAATCTGGGACGTTTTTAAAAGATTTTATTTGCTCAGATCAAAACTTGCAAATATTATTCTAAGGCCGTTACCTCCAAACGATTTAGCTGAAATTTGGCGTACACGATTTTTGACTCATCAAATTTGGTAAAATTGAATTTGGAGTTTGTGATTTCTGCTCTAATACATCCTTTAACCTCTACCACAATACTACATTCTCCTGGTTCCCAAATAGCTCTCTGGTATTTGTCCCACTTGAAAGACATTTTCATTTATTCATTCTCCGATATTCCGATTCACAAACCAAATTCCATGCATTTTAAACGTCTCGCAGATCCCTATACCTTTTACGGCGCTGCCACAAAGTATATCTACCTTAATTCGAAGGTAGCATGACTAAACATCCTGTCCAAAAAAACCCCTCCAAAAATATCTCCAGCCAATAAAATCCCGTCTATTGCTTGATTTAAGAAGGGTGAATCCAATTATTATATTCCCTTTCCCTTTATTGAATAACTTTTCTCCCATCCAATACTTTTCAAGGTGAAATGCGAAGAGTTATATTTGGAGGGGTTACACTGGCAGACTGAGTTTTGTTTTACGTGGTACTCAATACTTCATGTAAAATTTGATTATTAAACTTGATGTGACCCCCCCCCCAATTTTCCTTCGGAATTCCTTTTTTTTGGGGGGGGGGGTCACTGGCAGACTGAATTTTGTTTTACGTGGTGCTCGATATTTCGTGTAAAATTTGATTATTAAACTTGATGTGACCCTCCAATTTTCCTTCTGAATTCCTTTTTTTGGGGGGGGGGGGTCACTGGCAGATTGAATATTGTTTTAAGTGGTACTCAATATTTCATGTAAAATTTGATTATTCAATAAGATTGAATCTTAAATTCAAGATGGCAGATGAAAAAAATTAATACTGCCAGTGACCCCCCCAACGAATTCCAAATTGGTACTTAAAATTTGTTTCCGGGGCAAATTCCAATTGGATTGGGCTATAAATATCATTTATTGTTATTTTTCCAATATTTTCAGTTATAGTCTATTTAAATCTGATTGAGAACAAATTTGGATCGTTTGGAGGTGTAAAAATTCCCTCATCCTAATCGTTTTTTATGTACTCGGCGCGAATTAAATCTGTAAATTGCAAAATTTCGGTATTTTTTATTATAGGACAATTCTGTATAAATGGGCAACTCTGTATATAATATATATAAATTCAATTATGTAAATCATGATGATAAATATAATTTATTGTAAAGACGATCGCATTTCTTACTTTATGTAAATATTTAAATTGTATTTCTCGAAAGAAATGTGCACCCCCCCCCGTCAATGTTTTATTTTGGGTACGAAAAATGTTATTTTATTTGTTTGATAATGAACGAATTTTGTTATTTGTTGAAAATAAATATTTAAAAAAAAACCTTCATGTGTATATTTCACAAAAGTGGTTGTTGATTCGATATATTGGATGGATTAGTTATAGAACATCATTTTTTGGGAGTTTCTTGAAAACTGTTGATAATTAATTTTGTATATAATTATGTGCATCGTGAAATTTAATCTTTAATAAATTAGGGTGGTAACTAATTGGTTTTTTTATTTTCTTACCTTATACCTTTTCAGTGTTATAAATTATCTGGAATCCTCCATAGCTACCAAACCATTAAGAAGCTCCTGCGCTACGGATTGTTCATGCACCCTGTATACACAATATTATAGATAAATCTTTGCTAATTTTTTTCCATATTTGTTAATTATCTGAGAGTGTGTCTTTCAAATTTCAGCTTAAAATTCACATTATTATGGCCTCTACGATTTTTTGATTTAGGGCGTGTATATGCAACCGATACGCATACTAATTTTTTGAACTTTTCAAATCGGAACTTGAGACTTTTTTGATATTTTTAAATATAGAAACCCAACAATTCGACCCTGTAGATTCCGAAAAAACCCATGAAAATTTTGTAAAGTATTTAATTGAAATTTTTATCCGAAATTTCGATAACCTCACTTTCCGTTTCCTTTGTATATATAATATTAAAGATACATCCTTGCTAATATTTTTCCATATTTGTTAATTATCTGAGAGTGTGTCTTCCAAATTTCAGCTCAAAATTCCCAATATTATGGCCTCTACGATTTTTTTACTAAGCCCGTGTATTTCCAACCAATACAAATACCTTTTTTTTAATTTTTCAAAATCAGAAGGCTTTTTTGACATTTTAAAATAAAGAAACCTACTAATTCTACAATGTAGATTCCAAAAATGCCCATAAAAAGTTTCTAAAGTCTTTAATATATTTTTCCGAAATTACGATACTCTCACTTTCCGGTTCCCCTGTATACACAATTTTATAGATACATCTTTGCTAATTTTTTTCCATATTTGTTAATTATCTGAGAGAGTGCCTTACAAATTTCAGCTCAAAATTCCCTACGATTTTTTGATTTAAGGCGTGTATATGCAACCGATACGCAAACTAATTTTTTGAACTTTACAAATTTTCAAAATCGGAACTTGGATCTTTTTTGACATTTTTAAATAAAGAATTCGACTCTGTAGATTCTGAAAATGCCCATAAAAATTTTCTAAAGTATTTAATAAAAATTTTTTTCAGAAATTTCGATACCTTCACTTTTAGGTTCCTCTGTATATAGAATGTTGAAGATACATATTTGTTTATTTTTTTTCCGCATTTGTTGATTATCTGAGAGAGTGTCTTCCAAATTTCAGCTCAAAATTCCCATTATTACGGCCTCTACGATTTTTTGATTTAGGGCGTGTATATGCAACCGATAGGCAAACTAATTTTTTGAACTTTTCAAAATTGGAACTCAAGACTTTTTTGACATTTTTAAATATAGAATCTCAACAATTCGACCCTGTAGATTCCGAAAATACCCATAAAAATTTTCTAAAGCTCTGAATAAATTTTCTTTTCCGAAATTTCGATATCCTCACTTTCCGGCTCTTCTGTATATACAATATTGAAGATACATCTTTGCTAATTTTTTTCCATATTTGTTAATTATCTGAGAGAGTGCCTTCCAAATTTCAGCTCAAAATTCCCATTATCATGGCCTCTACGATTTTTTGATTTAGGGCGTGTATATGCAACCGATACGCAAACTAATTTTTGGAACTTTACAAATTTTCAAAATCGGAACTCGGATCTTTTTTGACATTTTTAAGTATAGAAGCGCCCTAAGTCGACCCTGTAGATTCCAAAAATGCCCATAAAAAATCTTTAATAAATTTTTTTCCGAAATTTCGATACCCTCACTTTCCGGTTCCCCTGTATACACATTATTATAGATGCGTCTTTCGTAATTTTTTTCCATATTTGTTAATTATCTGAGAAAGTGTCATCCAAATTTCAGCTCAAAATTCTTATTACTTTCGCCCCTATGATTTTTTGATTTAGCACGTGTATTTGCGACCGATACGAAACCTCTTTTTTGAATTTTTCAAAATCAGAAGTTTTTTTTGATATTTTTAAAAAATAGAAACCTACTAATTAAACCCTGTAGATTCCGAAAATGCCCATAAAAATTTTCTAAAGCCACGAATAAAAGTTTTTTTTTACGAAATTTCGATACCCCCACATACAAAACGATATGCAACCTCTCTTTACCTATCAGTGTTACCACCCTGAGGAATATAGGAACAATAAAAACATCTCAACCAATGCTTTATCAAATTATATTAAAAATATCACCAGATTTATTACATAAAACAATCAATTTCCTAATTATTCTTTACACCTTTTTACAATTTCTCCTATATTCTTCTAAAGTACTTTTTCTAAATCAAAATACTTATTAAAAATCACATCAAATTTAGTATATACACTACAGTGCACGTCTCAGATCTGTCATTCACACTCCCTCTCCATGTCTTTACGTCGTCGCTAATTTTTTTCTCAGTGTTATAAAAGCTATCGTTCGACACACAATAAACGTGGATATTAAATAGACGATGTCCAGCCAGTAGTTGGCAGTACTCATCCCAATAAACTCGAGAATATCCTTCGATGAGGTATAGCGACAATAATCTGCTTCTAGAGGACATTCCAGAGGAGCTCTGTTGAAACCGTAAACTGCCTGAATGAGACCTGAAATACGAAAAAAAAAAAACAATAATAAGAAACCAGTTTTTCAAAATAGACTATAACTGCAAATTGGAAAAAAACATTTCAGTTTTGAAAAATAGACTATGACTGCAAATTGAAAAAAAAACATTTCAGTTTTGAAAAATAGACTATAACTGAAATTGATAAAAAAACATTTCAGTTTTGAAAAATAGACTATAACTTAAATTGAAAAATCATTTCAGTTTCGAAAAATATGAAAAAAAACATTTCAGTTTTGAAAAATATGAAAAAAAACATTTCAGTTTTGAAAAATAGACTATAGCTGCAAATTGAAAAAAACATTTCAGTTTTGAAAAATAGACTATAACTGAAATTGAAAAAAAAGATTTCAGTTTTGAAAAATAGACTATAACTGCAAATGCCAAAGCACAGAACAATTTTTAAACGGAAAATAGACATTAAACAAGGGTCCTATTAAAATAAATATGAAGAGTTCAAACACTATTTTCAGGTCCAACAATATTTTTAAGTAAAAAAGAAAGAAAAATAATCGATTTTTTTTTACAGACTACCAACTTACCCTCGGTGGAAAAACTGATGTACGATATATATGTCAATAAGAACATCACACTTGACATATGAGTAAACATAATGACAAATCCACCCACAGATACCATCAAAGCTAATAGAACTGCACCGATGAATATACCATTCTGTAAACAACAATTATATAAACTTTCATGTTACAAGTTTTAATATAAAACTCACTATTGGGTCAGTGATTGTTCCTATGATAAGTCCGAATCCGGAAGCGGATAGAGCTGACAGTGTTTGTATGGATAGCACCATGAAAAATCTTGCAACTTCCGGTGGTTGATCACTGATGAAATAAGACCCAGTGCAATATACTAAACTGAATAGTATCTGGAAAATAGTATACAATTTCTAATAAACTGTTATACACAATCTTTACTTCAAAATATTGCGATTTAAATCAACTAGCCTTGATAAAATGTTGATATTAAGAGAGATTCATTGAAATTTCATGTTCAACACCCTGTATCTCTCTTAATATCGACATTTTAATAAGTCTAGTTGATTGATCGCAATATTTTGAAGTGAAGATTGTACTGTAAGTACTTCTATGTACAATTACATAAGGACCACCCTGTATAGAAGGAAAAATTAATTTTAATTTTGTGTTACGCCACTGATCTAAAGTCGAACGGCAATTTTACAATGTGTCGCTGGTTTTGACAAAAAGTTTAAATCCAAATCATCCAGTTTATCACAACACCCTCTCCAATCGCTATTATTATTATTATATTAAATTTTTTTTCAAAATTAGAGAGATAAAATTGTTTTAATTACTCATATAATAGTTTCTTTTACCTGTTGAGGAATATCAAACACCATAAAAGCTGCGTAATATGTCGAAAGTTTGTACCAATTGTTGAAATTTTCTTTCTTCAATATTATTAATTCAGAGGGAACTAAAATATAGAATAAGTGAGGTTATAGCATTTTATTTGGTAGGCGTTTATAGATAGACTCTGTTTCACATAAGATAAACCCTCTAGAAGTTGCATTGGTATGCGCGAAGAAGCTGCCTTGACCGAAATTGATGTTCAGATATTGTTATGTGCAGTTTCTTCGCGCATACCACTGCAACTTCTAGACTCTAGTGGGTTCCTCTTATGTGAAATGGAGTCTACAATAGAATGAGCCCGGAACCATGAATGACTGATTTTGCGAAAAATATATAAAGGAAGAAATATAATATATAATCGTTTGGGGCTAACAGATAAAGACAAATAATTTGCAATAAAATAATCTTGCGATCATAAATTGAGATATAAGCCACCCTATCTTTCAAGTTGGATCAAACTGCACTAGGCGTACAAATTTGATTAAAATCGGTTAAGTAGTTTAGGAGTTTATCGCGGACAAACACGCAATACGTAATTTATATATATATATTAGGATTATTATTTTCCCTTCCTTTACCAATGTATGTTTAAAACTATGAGCAGCATAGCATAAGTTTACTGAAGGGAACGGAAAAATAACCACTCCACCCTTTCCCTTTCTTGAAGGGGAAGGGTGAATGGAATTATATTTTCCCTTTTCCTTCTGGTAGAACATTTAGTATTGAAAATTTGGTAGCAGCAAAACAGACAAACAAACTAACCAATTCTTTTGTGGGTTTCATAACAGGGTATTACTAATACAGGCTAATGAATTTCTACCTTGATAGATTTGTTTCTGTGTTTTTTTATAATATTAACTTAGGAACAGTTCCGTTCCTTTAACTTTAGTAAGATGAATAATCCCATCTCTACTTTTATAGTTTTACTATTTGACATTTGACAAGCAAACATCATTTAATGTCATTTGTCAATAAAAAATATATACCTCATGAAATATTACTTTTAGATCAATATATGTGTGAAACATTTAAAGTGTTTTTTATTGAAAATATCGAAAGAAATGGTTGCCAAAGAATAACCACCCCTATTTTCAAGTTATACCTGATATACTTACACTTTAATACTGCTGGCATCATTGAAGTATAAACTAAATAGACTATTCCAAATTGTAAGAATCCTAAATTACTAATTACTTTGGTAGCATCACGGCCACTACTTTGAAAAGTTACACCTAAGAATATTCCTACTAGAAAATGTAGAAGTAACTTCAACTGGGATATCGTCTGAAAAAAAATTAGGTTATCTACAGTTTTTCAAACATATAAGATGACACTTGTAAATATGACAACCTGGGGGTCGATATATCTTTAACAACTGATGAATTCAGCCGCTGTCCATTGTGCACTAGGAGGTCATATTTAACAAGCTGTACCAAATAATTCAACTTATTGTCGCCAAATGCTATAGAAACAGGGCTAAAAGGTTCATTTCCATATTAAATGTGTATCCATAAAATGACATCTAATTATTGGTCGTCATCCGAGATGAATTTATGTTGGCTGCATCTAAACCCCTAATGTTGGTGGAAGTTGTTGTCATCTGTCATATTAAGTAACTAAGAGCTAGGAATACCAAACAAATAATAACGTACCCAATCTCTATATAATTGAATGGCGTTTTTTTTCAGTAATATGAAAAATCTCTTCCATTCCGGAGGTGATTCCTTCCCACTTGGATCCTCAATATCATTGGCGTATACATTATTACTACCGGCGTCAACTATGGCTAAAGTGTCACTTATTTTAACTGAAATAAAATGATTCAAAACTATCAATCTGTAAATAAATTTCATACAAAAACCATTCCAGAATGTCGCCACTGACAGGTCGGCCATATTGTTCTATTCTATTCAATTTTCTTAGTTTACTTGTAGTTAAACTTTAACAATTAGTTTTTGAAACACACAAACTTCAACTCCAACTGATCGAGGAACTCAGTACAATATGGCCGACCTGTCAAAGTCAGATGATTTGGAATGGTCTATAGACAATAAGCAAGAGATGGCGCTAGAATAGACGGTTAGATAAGGTGGAGTAAAATAAAATTGTCCAACAAAAATATTCAAAATACACTCAAGACTCACTTGTAGGTACATATTTCCATCTATCTTCTTTGGCTTGACTATCTAATGCATCAATATAATCACCATATTCTCCACTAACAGCTTCCATAACTACGAAAAATTAACTTAGTTTCCATTAGAAATAAAATGCAATAATTTAACAAGTTGAAATCTTACAATAATCGGCAGGATTATGATATTGCGGACAATGTAGACCAACAGAAGCTAGAAAAGGTACGGTATTGATGCTTGGTCCTTGATAAACGCATCTACCTTTCGCCATCATATAAACTTGATCGAACATTTCGTAGGTATGTGCGTTCGGTTGATGTATGGTACAAACTATAATTCGTCCTCCACTGGCTAATTTCTTTAACATTTGAACGCATTGAGTGGTGGATGCACTGTCGAGACCTCTGATAAGAAAATAAAACATGTAAAATGGTGAATGAACTCACAAAGGAATGGGATACAAGTTTAGTTCGTCTCGATCTGAAAGGTGGCGCTATCTTTATAATTGTGTCCGGTTGCATACCCGACAGGGGTATTTTGTTTAGTAACTTATGGTTTTTTTTGACAGTTCTATAATATTTTTACAATAAACTACACAACAATAATTATTCCTGAACTATCTTCTAGGATTTAATTTGAAGGATTTAGCTTCACTTCTAAAATAACAAAATTTGAGTTGAAGGTGTTGGTTTGCTAATAAATTATTTGAAAGGCTAGAATCTAATTTTTTTGTTATCATAGCTACGTTTGTGTTATGAAATTCATAGATAAAAAAATAATATAGATGGGAAACTGACCCGTGGCGCCCTCTTTTTGTACGGGTGGCGCCACTTTGAGAGTCCCGTCAGAACCTCTAACACAAATCAGATGAATGTGGAGCTACGCTAACGGTCGAAAAAGAAGATTCCTGTAATTTTACAGTTTTTGGCGGCATGTTCAAAATTTTAGTTGTTTTATTGCAAAATGACTTATGGTCTATTTTTTGATATTTCATCTGAAGTTACTCAACATTAGATTGATATTACAATAATAACAATCAAATAGTCGAGTGAAATTAAATGAAATGTCCAAAAATGGACCATATAATGCCTGAAGTGAGAAAAATAAAGCAATGAATCATCAAGTTTATATATTTCATTGAGAAAAAAAGTATACAATAAATGGAACGTTTTTTTACATATTCCAATGACAAACATGAAGAAAAATAACTGTCAGGAATTCAACAAAAATGCTGAGTTCAAAGCAGTATGACAGAATAACTACTTCTGTCACTTTTCATTTAAAACATGTTTTTTATAAAGATAGAGCATACCGGGTGCACCTCACATTACAGTCTTTCACAATACATATTCTCGACATTGTCTCTTAAAATAAAAGTCCCACTATAAACAATAAAAACCAACTACGAATACTCAACACACACACAAATGAGCAAAATAGTTTTTAAAAACGAAAACTGGACAAACTCACGATACACGTCAGGCAGTTGTCAGGTTAGGATCATAGATAACACGTTAGGATGTCAGCGCTTATATATGTGGAAGAATCTGCAACTATATTAACGGCGTTACAGTTCTCACTAAATTAGAAATTTTAGTACTGACCGGACTCCCTATGTGGCAGCACCCTCTCGCATTCAGAGATCCCCTACCCTGATGAAATTCAGTGCACTTTAAGTATTTATATCATTAGAGTTATCAGCATTGATGATATTTTCAAGTGAGCTACGTGATATTTTTTGTTTACTATGGAAAAATCCGGATTTAATTTATATTTTTCGAGAGAGCATGATCAAATTCAGATTAAAATTTCATTAGGTATTATAATAATGGTCACACACACACACTAAATAATAATGTTTTTGGGCAAATCTACATCGTTTTAATGTTAACTGGCGAGACAGGTTTGATATGGGTATTTTCAGTATTAAAATAAGTGATGTTCTTAAATACTCACGTGGTAGGTTCGTCTAGGAACATAATTGGAGGATTATCTACTAATTCTAAAGCTATGGATAACCGTTTTCTCTGGCCACCGGATAAACTTTGGCATCTTGTATTTTTTGCTTT
Source organism: Galerucella calmariensis (assembly GCA_910591675.1). Lineage (NCBI taxonomy): Eukaryota > Metazoa > Arthropoda > Insecta > Coleoptera > Chrysomelidae > Galerucella > Galerucella calmariensis. The sequence goes on from CAJUYG010000741.1 coordinate 209,260, forward strand.
ACATAAACCCAAATTAGTCAAAATTTCATTAATCTAAAAACAAAAAATATAATAAGCACGCAAAAACAAACACTTAGAGTAAAATCAATTGACTTATCCATGCAGTTTTCATAACAATTGTCAAATCAAAACAAAAATTATTGGATCAATGTGTTAATGGTTGCCTACGTTATGCACAGCTGTCAAATCATGTATAAACGGGAGTGACTGGTGAACCGTCCAAAATAAAAATCAAAAAATAAAATGCGGTGGAAAAGTGTGTTATTGTCTCTAATTCATCAAAGACTTCAACAATAAATACCTCACTTTCTACCTTGGCGCAAAATTACTATTTTTCAAAAATAACTCACCAAAAACTCCTTAGCTTTTTGTGTAATATTATCTATTTTAAGGTTACATGCCATCATCATACATTCGTCTACCGTGAAAAGAAGTGGTAGATTATCGTCTTGAAGGATATAACAGGACTCTTTTCTATATTGTAATATTCCTTTTTTCCTAGTCGGTCTATTACATTTTATAGTTCCACTTGTTCCAGCGATTCTATAAAAAATAATATAAGTTGATCACCCTGTATAATGTTAACTCTATAAACATTTTGTTCTAATATTGACGGTTTATTAAATGATCATTAGTGGTTAATTAACATTTGGTTAAAGCTTTCAGTAAATATGTTTATGCTTATCGTGTTAATATTGTAATGGGTATATATTGTTTTTGTGTCACGTTAAAACTCCTTTAATTATTAGGAACATTTATTATAAACAAAATAATTGATATAAAAGAACCCTGAATAATAATAATGAGTCAGAATGAGTATCTATAGGTGCTACCATGCAGTCAGCAGAAAACTTATTGAAGTTAAGTGGAAATGCCCCAAATACCTAGTACCTATTTTATTGTTAGTACGATTAATATAATGAAGAATTACTCACTGATATCCTGTTAAAATATTAAGTAAAGATGTTTTTCCAGCTCCAGACGGTCCCATAATTGCTGAAAGATGACCAGAATAAAATTTTCCTGAAACTCCATCGATAATTCTTTTATAACCTGTAACAAATAAAACACTTATAAATATTTAGAGGTTTGTAGGTAGAGAAGAATATTAATACCATCAATATACATCGTCCATATCATAAAACAGAAATCTATTAAAATCGTTCAATTTTTAAAAACTACTTTTTGTATATTTTAATCCCTAATTTAAATGTAATGTTACCGACCCTGTCTAAAATTAAAAATCTTTCTATCAAGCAATCGCCTAAATACCATATATGGAGTGACGAATAGGTGGAGAACCAATACAATTGCAGTAAACAAACATCAAACCGGCGTTTTTTCTTAACCCTAAAAAAAGTACTTCAGTTCAGGAATTTATTAGTGCGTAGTGACCTAAGTAGTGAATATCGATGTTTTTGAGGTTATTCAGGTAATTATTCATTATTTTATTTAACAATATGCGTTTTTAATGTTATAATACTTATTATGTTGTACTATATTGCATTTTTTGACAGATAGGTAGAAATTTTAAGTTGTTATACCGATAATTTCAACCATGTAGAAGTGTATAAATTCAAAGGTGATTTTTTAAACATTCATAATTATTGTCGTTGACGTAGATCAGACGGAAAGATTATTACTTCATCGAATAACAAACTGGACAACATAAATCTGTTGAAGAATTTGTTATTTACTGATTATGGAAATATTCCACTGGAGTTAAATTTTAATTTGAATGTTTTTCAAACTAGGTACCTACCTATTTAGGATTTTTATATCGTAAAATCATGTTGTTATAAAGGTTTTTGTATATAAATCCTTTGTTAATGACGTATTGCTCAAGCTTAGGCATGTAGGTAAATGTAGACAAAGATATACAAAAGATTCATGACATAATATGACGTCAGATTTAAAGATGGTTTCCGCAGATGGTGGTGTATTCGTAATTTGTGGTGTATTCTTTGATGTAGATAGAATTCAAATAATTAGATGTTGCCAGTGCTAGATAGACAAAAAATATTTGTATTATTATTTAAATAATTGCTCTTCTGTAGGTTATTCATGGTATAATCATTATTTTTGATCTATTAATATACACTGTGGGTCGAAATAAAGGAGTACATTTTTTAATTGAAAATATTTTTTTTGTTTTTTGGGCGATTTATTAACTTTTTGCAGGGCTAATAACCTAACATGTTCTCAACATGACTGTAAATTTGGGAGCAAAAATAATGTACAGGGTCGGACTTATAAAAAAAATTATATTATATTATATTATAAAACAAACTGCATTCTTTCTTTGAGTTGCTCGATTGTTTCAAATTGTTGTCCGTCATACAAATTTTGTTCGAAAATTCCCCAAATTGAATAATCAACCGGATTTAATTCTGGGCTGTTAGGTGGCCACATTCATACTATTTTTCTCTAAGTTTTAAAGTTACTAAACATATTAGGTTATTTTTCTTCACTGTTTTCATTAAATAATACCAAATTATTTATTTTTTACAGATTTTACCGCTCGTTTCAGATCAAGAAATGCGATATGCCTAAAGGTAGGAGAATGTTGTGAGGAATAACAAAAATAGAAATATTTGTTAAAATAATAATACTTTTAATTGATGAAATTTAAAAAACAAAGTTTTGGGGAGTTGGGAGTCAAGCATAGACTAATTTGTTTATTTATATATTTTTTAAACGTTATAAATCCATTTTCTATTTTTGTTATTTTAAAAAGTATGCCTGAAATGTTTTTAATTTAATTTTAATTTTTAATTTTATAAATATATTTATTATTGGAAACACCCCAGCAAGAGGATATGTTGTTATGTGGATTTCGTTTGTGTTTCTTTTGTACCTAAGATATTTTCTCCCTAAATTTAGGGGGAAAACCTCCAAGTTGGCATCACGTCGTTCTGAGAGAAAATCGGTCAATAAATTGAGTAGTGAACCTAATTTAATATTTTTTAATTTAAATAGAAACTTATTAAAACAAAAGTAATTGAAAATAAATTGCTTAAAAAAATTAACTTGTTTCAAAACTGTGCTCAGGCTTAAAATATTGAAAAAAATATCTTTAAAATAACATTTCTTTAGTAAAAAATCTTATTAAATTCAAAAATTTGAAAAAAAAGAAAAATTAATGCAGAAATATTCTAAAAACCTCAAAAAATTTGTTGCTAATTTAAAATATTTTTTGTGGGGCATAATATTAACGATTCTGTTGAAAAATTATAGTTTTAGAAATATAAAGACACTAGATAAAACCGGGATGCTCCAGACAACTCAAAAGGGATTATTTAGTAGAGCAAAAGCAAGGATTTCTTGTGCAAAGTTCTGGGAGCCAATAGGGCAGTCATTTAACATAATTTAATATTTTTTGATTATGACAAAATTAAAAAAAATTACTTTAGAAGTTCAATTTTTTTCACAGCTGATATTCTAAGATACATAAAATGTTTCCCTTAAATTAAAACATATCAAATATAAAAAATAAATTTCATAAAAAAAAGAAAAAGTTTAAAAAAATTATTTTTTTTAAATTCTCAAATTTCTAACTTTTATTTAGTCTAGCATTATTTGGTTAACCATTTTGTTAGGAAATTATTATTTTCGAAATATTAAGTCATTCCCAGAACGCACTAGATCTTCCAGGAATCTTCCAGACAACTGAGAAGAAGTAACAACAATGATTTTGGGTGTTTCCAATTCTTCGCATATTCATTTTTTGCTAATTTATAAACAATATTTGAATATATATAATGGTGTATACTGTTACATCATAAATTTACTTTTTGTCGACAGAATTTTTTTTGTGTTTACACAAATTTTCAAATTGTTGTATGCCTGTATAATATTCTTGAATGTGATCACAGAAATTTCCTCGGGACGATATAACACTTCTTGTAGTTTTGCAGAATCTTTGTTTAACAAGTTTTTCCAAAATTAGATACACCCATACTTAGTTTTTCTTTAAAAATTATATTGTTTATAAATATTCCTTTGTTTAATAATTCAACTACACCGAATTGGAGTTCAACAATGTTCATTTCAGTTTCATTTTAACAGCTATAAATTTTAAAATATTTTTGATTCTCTTACTTTTCCAAATTAAAATTTTGTAGAAACTGTTGTCGGGTTACGCTCATCTTCCCTATACTAACCGAATTGTATGATTTATTTAATTTAGTAAATTACAACATGAGATGTGTATTTAAACATACAGTACTCTAAAATGTAATCTATTTTGAATGATATGCAACCGGTTTTTATAGATAGATGGGTTACTTTGTAAAACACTGGTACTGACTTGAGGTTGCTCTAACGCAGTGGACCAAGAGTCAGTATCTATGGGGAAACTATGTGATGTATGCCTTTGACTAAGAGATAAATGTGGTGGCAATCGCCGGCCGGTAAATGGAAATGGTCGAACTCGGTTTTTAGTGATGGTTATAATGGAAAAAATGGTGCAGTCCAAATGGTATTGAGATGAAGGTTACATCATAGAACTCAAAATGTAAGTTTCAAATATTTTTTTATTCCATTGAACGCTGCTGCTTACTCAGGGACGTATATAAGAGGGGGGTTTGGGGGACCTCACATGCAGGAGATGTAAAAAGGACACTGAAACAGCTCTGCACATATTATGCAACTGTGAGACGCTGGATCACAGGAGGCAAAAACTAAATGGAAGACCCCAAATGACTCCAGAAGACTTCTACAACCAACCAGCAAAGAACCTGTATGAGCTAATACAGGGAACGGATTGGCTGAAAAGGCTGTAGTCAGAATGTTAGGAGAATCCACAATAAGCCCAAGAGACTGAGGTGGTGCCGGCGAAGGGACAGCTCCTTTAAAAAATATATATACATGGTTATAACCATTTCAGCAGTAGGGGCAAAACGAAAAACGATGTTTAAAAATACTTTTTTCTAATTTTGACATATAAAGTGACACTTTTTAAAACTGTTTGACATTATGAAACGTCTTACTTTTTGTAACTAGTTGCATAAAGTAAAATTTTATGCAATTGGTGACGAAAAATGTATTTCAAAATTAGTGACAAAAAGAATTATTCTATTTATTAAACTGTTATAATGCAAGTTAAAAACATAAATTATAAATTAATTAATTATTATAAATATTGATAACACAATTATTGCAATTATTCAAATTAATTCCCGACGACATATTTTTTTCATTGCTCGAACTTGCTGTTATTTGGGAAGCGGCGCACATTGCATTAGATGTTTCACCAAATATTTTTTGCGCTATAAGTTTTTTATTATTCATGGAATTTTTAAAATATCCCTTCGCAACAGAGGTAGATTTCCAACCTCCATGCCTCTTTAATTTTAAAATATCAGCGCCACTGTCTGCTAGGAAAGTGGCAGAGCTTCTTCTGAAGCAGTGGCCAGTATATAGAACAGGATTTGAAAGACCGAGAAATTGTGCAATAACTTTTGGCAGACTGCTAGATGTGTTAATTCCCACAGGATTTCTGGTACATTTTCCATTCGCATATTTTACAAAAAATCTGTTGTGTTTAAGAACCTGGGGACGCAACTTATTTATTTTCTTAATATTTCAACAAGATTCGTATTTTCAATGTCTCCAGTGGTAATTGCAAACTGCCGTATAACTTTTATTTTTGAAGTTGGGATATCAACACGAAAATGGCTTTCTTCGTCTATAACATTTTCAACTGGAAGAAATGTTAATTCTGCTTTTCTGCATGCTCCTGCCATTCCAATTATCATTGCAACCTTAGCCATTAAGTATTCTTTGTCATCAGCTTCCACTGAAAATTTGGCAAAATCTTCTTTAATAAAAACTTTTGACTTTTTAGCACTGTACCCGTCCGCTTGCCTTTAAAAATATGCTACCAAATTTGTATATTTTTTAATATCAATATTCCTTTTCAGATTTAGTGCAGACCTTAACATTGAGTAAAGTGTCCATAATGTGGAAACTTTTAGATCTTTCTTACCCTTAAAATATGCAAGTAAAACTTTCTCATTCACATGTTTAATTCTTTTCTCATCACACCACGTAACAAATTTTTCGTATGCCAAATCATAAACTACCTTTGACTTTTTGGGAATTACTGATAATAGAGCATTACCTGCTGCCTCTTCAATATCGCTTGGTAGCTCTTCAGAGCTTGAATCACTCAGTCACTCACTGACAACTAACATGAAGTAACAGCAACAAACTAAATTTATGTTTTCCAAATTTTTATCAATTATATTAAATTTTATTTTTTTATTACTTTCTTCAAAATTAGAAAAAATCTTGTTACACAAAATTAGGCATTTCGTAACTAATGGCATAAATAGCTATTAGATGTAGCCAAGTCAAACAAATAATTAAAAAAAAACTTAACATTATTTCTTGAACCTGAAAAATTGCCTAAGGTCGTGGCACTCGATTTTTTTGCTTTAGGCGGCGCCTTTAATAAAGCTTTCCCCTTCTAAACTTATCAAATGAAAAAAACCAAAACCCTCCCCATGTAAAAGATTACGTGACTGTGCTTACTCCCACTATTTTTTGAATGATTTAAAGTTATAACCTTTTTCAATAAAAAAATGCTTTTTTATTATTATTTTAGTTTATTGACATTTAACTTGTTGCTAAATTTATCATAATTGTAAAAGTGGTTGACACTTCTCAGGTTTAAATGTCGCAGCAATAATAATTTACGAACAAAATTTTGCAATGATATAATTAAACACATAATATTTTTAAATAATATTCGAAACTTTGAAGTTTTAATAGCACAGAAATTATTTTTTATTTCGAGTTGTCTTAAATCCGGGTATTATTAAAATTTTTTAATTTAATAGCATTCTGGAAAAAATCTATTGAATAATACATCAGTGAGCTTTTAATGCAACAAGTTAATTACTATTATTAGTAAATAAACACTATAATTTATTATTGTTTATACCACAATGTTGTTATTTTTAACAATTTGCTTTTTAAAAAAAAATGTATTACATAGTTTTTTTTTTAATAACAATATCCTATAATTGAACTTAAAAACTAATAATATAATAACATTAATAGAAATATTCAATAATTATCTTTATTTTATACTGACCTAAGTTAACCTAACTTTACTTGCTCCTCTTAAAACGGTAAGAGACTCATCTTAAGGGTGGCTCTATACCATGTTAATGCTACAGAGGATAGACAGACTATACATGGGTGAAATAGGGGCAGGGGACGGCCATTTATCGTCTACACAAGGCGGCAGAACCTCCTTGCTCACTACACAGTAGCAAATTTCTTGTTCATGTATTTACAAAACCTTATTTATTTTTTTATGGACTACTTGGTTGGAGATTTGTAAAAATTCCTGTTTTTGTATATTTCGTTTGAATCCACGTTCTAAAGTTCAATGTTGATTATGCAACAAAACAACAAACGAAGCAGAACCGGTCAATGATCTTCATCACATAATATTATAATTAATATTGTTTTGTTTATAATTATTGCAACTTGCAGAGAACTGACACAAAAAGATAATATATTCTATATAGGACGGTATTTTACGTATAATTTTGTTTGACGACTATAAACAGTGCCCAAATATCTAATCAAATAATATTGAGACTTTTTTGTTCCCAAAAATTATTTAAAATGTCAAAAATATATACACGCGTGTAGTTAAAAAATCGTAGAGGACATAATAATGAGAATTTTGAGCTGAAATTTGGAAGACACTCTCTCAGATAATTAACAAATATGGAAAAAAATTAATAAAGACGTATCTATAATAATGTGTATACAGGGGAACCGGAAAGTGAGGCTATCGAAATTTCGGAAAAAAAATCTATTTAAGTCTTTAGAAACTTTTTATGGGCATTTTTGGAATCTATTAGTTCAAATTAATGGGTTTTCATACATAATAAAATGTCGAAAAGACCTTAGTACTGTTTTTGAAAATTCAAAAAATATTTTGCGTAACGGTCGCATATACACCAGCCAAGTCAAAAAATTGTAGAGGCCATAATAATGATAATTTTGAGCTGAAATTTGGAAGAGACACTCTCAGATAATGAACAAATATAGAAAAAAATTAACAAAGACGTTTCTTTAATAATGTTTATACAGGGGAACCGGAAAGTGAGAGTATCGAAATTTCAGAAAAAAAAATTATTAAATACTTAATATACGTTTTATGGGCATTTTCGAAATCAATTAGGTCGAATTAGTGGGTTTGGATATATAAAAATGTCAAAAAAGACTTTAGCTCCGATTGAGAAAATTTTAAAAATTCAAATAATGAGTCGGTCGCAAATATACGCACTTTTCATATCACTGCATGTGAATTATACAAACATTTCCATTGTTTTCAATTTCAGAATTTGTCATCACAATAATTAATGATTCAGGGTTATAACCTTTACGCCAGATTCATCAAACCATATCACACGTTTTAGCTGTTTTTTTTTTTTAATAATATAATAGCAAATCGTTGGAGGCATGTTTGTTATTTTATTTACAAGTCTATCAACTTAATACTAATTATTTCATAAAGATATGCAAATATATGTATAATAGTAGTAAACGATTTGTTAACATTTGAAACGTAAACGTTTTGAGATAAGAGGAAACATTAAAAATTGTCACAAGTCACAAGTCGAATAAATTTAGAGCATTCAATTTCTACTAAGAATATTAGAATATTGGAGAAAAAGTTTGGTGTATAGTCTAGTCAAAGTGCACATCTGTATCTGTGGAGTAGGGAGGGTGAGTGTGGGCTCACAGCACTTAGGCCACATGTGACCCATTGTACATCCTCCCGAGGAGTTGTCCTCCTGGGTCATCGTCCATCCTGTCCTTCTCAGGTAGGTGGTCAGGTCACTAGGAAACATCTCCTTTATATCGGCAGGTGTAGGTCAAGACTCACCGAACACACCCTCTTATTGACAGTATTGACACTCGCATAAAACATGCCTGACAGTTTCATCTTCCTGTTAACACATCCTGCATACAGGTGTGTCCACTAGCCCCATGTGTGAGTGTGAGTGATTTTTGGGGTGACATTCACTGAGACCTAAAAGGTCTATTGTGCCCCCTTACTTCTACTCAGTTTCTGAGGAGAGTCTCAGAAACTAGTAGTTCCTTTAGTCCTATTTCCCGGAGGAATTTTAGGATGTCTGCAGGCTTCAACTTAGGCAAATGTTCCTCTTCTATCCAGTAATCTCCCAGGTGCTGTGCTCTAGGATTCTGGAGTGCTGTGCAGTTGGAAAGTATGTGGATGGAGGTTTCTTCTTCCATTCCACAAAATCTGCATTCTTCTTCCTCCACTATTTTGAGCTTTTTCAGGTGCCCATTCAGGCGACAATGTCCCGTTAGGATCCCTGTCAAAACTCTTAGCGCAGTTTTACTTTGACTTATGCATTCTTTTGATCTCAACAGGTTGTAGTCACCCAGAAGAGTCTTTGATTGTATAAGCCCTACTAGATCTTTCCAATGGTCAGATCTTCTCTTTTTCTCGGCTTTACTTATTTCTCCCAATATTACATTGAAGCAGATTCCGCCAAAGGGTTCGGGTCCCCAGAAAGGTGTTTCAGTCCCCCTCTTTGCTAGTTCATCTGCTATTTCGTTTCCTTCTATTCCAGTGTGTCCTGGAATCCATAGTAAGGTGACTATGTTGTTCTCGCCTAGTTCATTGAGTTTGTCTAGGCATTCCCACACCATTTTGGAACTGATTACACAAGAGCTCAGTGCCTTAATGGCTGCTTGACTATCCGACATTATGATAATCCTATGTCTTCTGTATCCTTTATCAATATTGAACTGGGCGCACTTTCTTATGGCGTGGATTTCCGCTTGAAAGATACTTGGGGTTTTTCCCAAGCTTTCGGAGTGTTTGGTTCCTGGCCCGAACACTCCTATCCCAGTTCCTTCTATTGCTTTTGAGCCGTCTGTGTACCATTGAATGGCATTCTTTCCAAGTCTGGTAATGGTATTTGGATCCCATTCCTTCTTGTTGCTTAATTCCGTAACGAATTTCTTTGAAAAGTTATATTTTTTCATCATACCGTCTTGTGGCATGTCCCTGGTTGTCTGATTTCTAAGAAGTGAGGAGGTGTTTTTTTTAATGATTCCCTCTCTACTTAGTCTGTATCTTGTTCTTTCTGCAACACTTTCCACCACCATATGTAAAGGGGTGAGGTTGAGAATCACTTCCATGGCTGCCGTTGGGCATGTTCTCATTGCTCCTGTAATGCATATACAGGCTAGTCTTTGAATTTTGAGGTGTTTCCTTAGTTGACAGTGGCCAGTCACAAATCCTCCTGTTAAACGTACGTTTTTCTTAGTCATTGCAATAGTGTGCGGAAAAGTCACTTTACGCACGTGTTAGGTACACTATTTTTTCTACTATCATGCGGAAAAAACCCAAAAGTTAACATAAATAAACATTTCTTATTAAATACATTAAAAAATTATTGAGAAATGAGTTTTTTTTTATTGAAAATTATAGCAGAATTATAATGAATGTGGAATGCGGAAAAGTGACTCTTTCCGCACTGAAATGAGTGCGGAAAAGTGGACTTTTCCGCACGCTAGTAGGAAATAGTATATTACGTAACGTGTGCGGAAAGTGACATTTTTCACACGAGTGGGAAGTATTGTCTCACGAGCGCAGCCGAGTGAGACAATCCCACGAGTGTGAAAAATCACTTTCGCACAAGTTATGTACACTATTTTTCCTACGACTACGCGATATACTTTTACCAAATTAGGCATGTATAATCTTGCTTTTTTATGTAGATGTGAGAGGTTTTACATATGTGTATTTGTAAATACTTATTATGGTTTTGATTACTTACCTTTGAAATTGGCCCAGAAAATTGTGATTTTTATGTTTTAATAACATGAAAGTCCAATAAATGTCGATATAAACACATCTTATTTTGGAGAATAAATAAACTGTTGTGTATATGTCCTTAGCGCTTATTAGTATCTTGGACAAGAACCGTAAGCTACAATAGTGGGATGGCCGAGCGGTCTAGGCATCCGTGGGCTCGATTTTTGACAAGCAGTAGGGTGGTTCGAGTCCGGGCTCGGTATTTTTTTTTTTAATTTTAAATGAAATAAATAGATTATATTATATTATTATATGGACAAATCAACTTAGGAAATAAGCATTTCACATATACATATTAATTTGCGAAGTAAAAAGACTAGCATTTCAACATTCAATTTGACAGCTTTTTTATCCGCACACGTACGGATAAGATTTTTTTCCGTACGCGTATGAATAAAGGTCACTTTCCATAGAACTAGTCAGTGCGATATATGTCACTTTCCTATGTGGTCGTAGGAAAAATTAATATCACTGCTTGTCGGGTTGTGTACAGAAACATCATGTAAATGTTGAAACATTTTCGAGACAATTGAAAAAAAAATTGATAATTTGTGTTTAAGTAAAATTTCATGTCGGTTAATAATGTGCGTGATATGAATAGTTACACAAAAATGAAAAATCAACAAACTGTGAAATCATATAAATTAAAAGTTTCACAAAATAATTGCAATATCCTAAAAATGGATTGAAAATTACCAACCTTGGATTTGCAAATGGGAATTTACTTGTTATTATAAAGACTTCACT
>CAJUYG010000742.1:0-21858 GCA_910591675.1 Galerucella calmariensis
GTAGAAGATTCGTTAGCTTTGTAACCGAGCGACGATGTGTCTCCTTTTCTCTCTCTCTCTCTCTCTTTGGTAATTAGGTGGTCTTCGCAACATTGTTATAATTGACATTTACCGGATCCAACGGTGGCGGTGATATTGGAGAATAGCCATTTGGTTGCACGGTGTGCACATTGCGCGCTGTTGCCGTTAATGAATTGGGTGTCGTGTTATAACGGTTGCATATCCGTTTTGCGTCAATGTATTTCGACCCCTTTACTTTGGTGTGAAATTTGTTCGCTTCAGGTTAGGGTTATCCTCATTTTGAGAGGAGTGTGCATTAATTACTACGCGTAGCGTCGATTGGAAAAAATATATGAAACCATCCACTGAATATTTTTAGTTATCAGCTTTCACTTTTGACGGTGTCGAGTATATATTCTCTATCCTTATTCTCTCGGGTCACTTTCACCTCGAACAAAAAATTACATTTTACGTACTAATTTCCGGATGGAAATCGTATATTTTTGGCGCCAAGTACTTTTGAAAAATGGGTTGGTATACTTTTTTGTATATACGGTCGTAGAGAAAATAATGTTCCCAAGTCATGCGTAAAGTGTCTTTTCCGCCCTTGGCCCGCCTCCGCTTCGCGTCGTTCGGGTCAATTTTCAACTAATTTTTAACTAATGACATTTTCATTCAAATAATTTTATCTTGATAGGTTATTACAAGCAGCAAATATGTTAAAGACAATCTCCTAAGTATACAATATTATGTTGCACAAGTTTTTGTTGAACTACTATCCCCAAATTCTCAAAATATTGGAATTTTCCCATTATTGACCTATGTTAATATTAGAAAAAATTAATAACCACTAATAGAGAAATTCAGCTCCTCAGTTGGCTAGAAGAAGCAATAATTATCAACTTCGCAGCTAGTAGTGGAAAATAGTATATTAAGTACCAATTACTACAATTTGCAATATCAATTCAAATGAATTCTGGAAATTTTACATTAGTAGTTGATGCTGTTTGTTAAACTTGTAATCATGTTTGGTTGATGGCACCCAAAAATTGCTTCTGGAATTTTTTTCTTTTGCCATCTCGAGTTTTCGATGTAACCTTTGTCAATAGTTTTGATTTTCGATCCGACATGATTGAAAACATAAGTAATATTTTCATAGGAATGTTTTTCTCTTCAATTTCTACTCAAACTAGTGAAGAAATGTTTATACAGTTGGCAGAAGCATTGGTTATCTAAATAAAGTCTTCGACCCCAGTCAATATGGAAAATCCCCTAAAACAATAGCCATTTTATATATCCCTTCTGCAGAATATTCGAAAAACTATTGAATCCAAATTAGTGAAATTGTCTAAAAATCACATAATCATCCTCGCATTGACAACAGTGATACAGAATGAATGAAATGATGTATGTTGATGAAATCACTCGGTCATATTATTTCGATTATATTTAACAATTACTAATGGACAATCGTTAACATTGGCTCTAGATTGGCTGCTTGCGATGACCTTATTTTAGTTCGCATATTTTCCGGGGATCATGTTTGGTTCTGACAACTGTACTTCAGAGTCTCTAATTTTATTATATGAAAATCCCTCAGAAATCAATTTCTAAGACTATAAGTTCAAGTAAAAACTAATTAACCTCTGTAATAGGCTGAGACCTTTTAAAAGTTTTGATATAATGAATCATTCTTTAATTAACCATTACAAACTATACTTCCATGCAACCCTTGATGTCTGAAATGCAATCCCATTGATCATTTACACCATACAGCCTCCACCTGTTCCAAAACTTCGATACTAATAATAATTCTAGTTCTATCACTATCAACCCTTATCAAGAACAAAAGAATTTTATTAAATATCTTTTATATTCGACCCCTCAAACGTTTTCTGAGTCGATCGGCGCGTTTGGTGATTAAAGAAGACCACGAGCTTAAAAGGGTGAAAAGGATTGATTGGTTTTATTACAGGCAACGTCTATCAATCAAAGTACCTTTCTCACACCCCTTTTATATAGACTACAACACAAACAGAAGCGGATACATCGGTCGAAGCAAAACTGATGTTCCGTTAATTGTGTTTACATTATGTTTGGTGTAAATACGGTTGTTTTTTTTTCATAAATTTGTGGTTTACTTCCATGTAAAGAGTATCGATTATTCTAATGGATTTTTGTAGTGTCCGCAGGAAAATTGGTTGTGTTGTTATAACGGTTGTCTCGTTAATGAGATCGAAAGATAAAATATTCGTAAGCAAATCTATAGGCATCAAACTGCGCTGAAAGCAGTGAACGTAAGTGAACGCTTAGTTACGTCCTGTGCGCATCAATGAGTGTATCTGAGACAGAGCTCAAGCTAAATCTGGTTGACTGTACTAGTATATTACGTAACGAGTGATATCACTTTCGCACAAGTAATGTACACTATTTTTCCTACGACCATGCGATAATTGTAACATACAGGGTGGGGCAATCTTCTGACATCGGAAGATTACATCGTTGTGGTAAGAGATAGAACTTTATCATTTTGTGTGAGCTAATACAGTTACTGAGGGCACATTTTGAAAATACTTCCGATTCTACAGGGTGTTCCAAATCCACGTAGCAGCACAAACTTACATTTTTTTAAATGGAACGTACTATATTTTGTTCAAGAATCGGAAATATCTCACCGAGAGCGTTACAAAAATATAGCACTCTAATATATTATAAGGGTGTTTTACAAAGATATGGCCAATTATTAGCAAAAAAGACCTCCTCTTTAACACTCTGCAAAACAGTAAATTAGAATAAATCAACAGGTCTTCGTATTCAAATGTCATACACACATCATTAGCTGTGCTCAGTATTAATTACTTTTTTCATCTGTGGCTTCTTTAATACAGGGTGAAACAAAACGCAAATCAAGCAATATCTCTCATTCGAAACAAATGTAAGACAAATATTTCATAAATATTTAAAACAAATATTTCATAAATATTTATGACAAATATTTATTTAATATCTGAAAATAATATTTGTTTAATATTTAAAAATCTGTCGCTACAAATATTCAACAAACATTTTTTAAGAATATTTAGAAAATATTTTTTGCTATCTAGGGTACTTGCCTTCCTTAGTGAAGGTTGGTTTTCCAAAAATGTTTCACTATTTCCACAAATATATTATTTTTATATTAGATAGTTGTTATGAATGAAATATTTTGAAACATTCAAGGATAATTGGCAATTCCAATAATAATATTAGAAAATTAAACACTCCGCATTGAAGACCACGCTGCCGCCGCCCACTGGAATTTAATTACACTGGATTAGGATAACTAGCAGAAACCGTTTGAGCGTAAAATTAAAACAATGGCTCTCTCTCTCTAACACCCTGAGGCCGTTACTGCTGTTTTCGTTACCTCTGGAACTTCATAATTCATTTTGACTTCGAACGCTAGCCACTCGTCATTTCTAATGACCACTCATAATTCCATTCGACCACACATTACCGCCTCCAGCATAATTAATCAAAACTCAAAAATACTTCCTGTCAAGCAATTAAGCGGAATGTTTTACCTATGTTTAACAAACTGGGTAAATGTGAGGTATTCGGTATGTTAAGAGAATAGACGAGAAAGCAAACGCTTGGTCATTAACATTTAAAAAGGGCCGCCGAGGAGTTTAAACATAATTTCTACGAATAGGGAATATGACAGGAATATATAGGATGCTGTGGGTGATTCAAGTTGATATAAACATGTGTGATAAGTTCAATCGTTGTAACTTATTTATATACTAACAGCCCGCACCGGCTTCGCATGGGCTATTTATAGAAAATTTGAATTAGTCTTTATTACTCCGAGCTTATTGGTAAAATTGGCACGGTCCTGTCGCGAACTATAAATTTTGGCGAATGCGCTTTCTAGAATGCTCGATGGTTTATTCCCGAATGTTATAGAATTCGTGAATTCAAGAAGGTTCTAGAGTTACGAAGGACGATATATACGCGGATTTTCGAGTGAGTCGGGAAATTGTTCAGTATACAGTGAATCGGTAAACAGTTTCAGTATACAGTTAGTGAACAGATAGTGAATATAAATAGTGTTGAAGATAAATTAGGACAATTATTATACCGAGTGTAGATAAATTAGTAGACATTAAGTAGTGTGTATATAAATTAAGTTCCTGGAACGTGCATTTCACTGGATTCCATTTCTAGTAGACTATCATATCGTTAGAATGTCATAAAATAAAATATTTTATTTCACATTTTACCAGAGGTGTGATCTACTATGAATGGACCTTAATAAAATTTGACAACAAAGTTTTGTAGTCTTAAACTTCAAAATATTATTGATTGTCTAGTTGTCATATTTTTTCGTAGTGTCAGATAGGGACCAAAAATTTTTTTATCAATTTTATTACTACTTAATCTTGACAACGGTAGCTGGAACGCTACCGAACGTCGAAATAAAAAATAAAAAACATTATTGTGGTTTGATTCCCAAAGGAATGAGAAAAAAGAATAAGTAATGCCACAAGGAACTTACAGAAGATAAATTAAGTTTATTATAGTGTGTAAGTGTTTCTTCAATAAATCAATAGTAATTTTATCCTATGGTAAAAGCAGTTCAAATAAATGAGAAAAACATTACATTGCTGTCAAGTGTGGGATTATATAAGTAAATAATTATTTAAAAATGGCTAAGAGACTATGTGAACTGAAAGTGACGGAACTGGAAGCAGAATTAGAAAATCGCAAGTTGGAAACGTCCGGAAAGAAGAGTGAATTAGTTGAAAGACTGAAAATAGCACTGGAAAGTGAAGACTTGGATCCAGAAACATTCTTATTCAATGACGAGTCCTCCACCATAATCTCGTCAATATCTGCTATGAAGGACGATATCTCTGCTAATATGGACGAGAAGATTTCTACTATGAAAAATGATATTTCTACCATGAAGAATGATATTTCTGCTAACATTTTCTCCATGGACGAGAAGATTTCTACTATGAAGGACGATATTTCTGCCGATATTTTGTCAATGAAAAAGGACAATGCCGCTGAGATTTATATTATTAACAAGAAAAAACAAGCATAGATTTTGTTTATCAAACTTAATAAATAATAAATGTGGCACTTAACATAGTTGGGATATGATACTTAGTTAAAAATGAAACAACAAACCTGGAAAATATGTATCTAATAAAGATTGAGGTTATAATATTTTTATATAAACACAAAACTGACAAATAAAGTTGTCAGTTGTATAAAAAAAGCTGTGTGAAACGGGCGGCAATTTAACCAATCACTAGGCTGCAGAAATGCCAACTTAAATTCAAATCGCTCATCTTATAGTTTGAAAACAAGATATAGATCCAAGTCAGTTTATTAAAGGATCACGCGCGCGTAACCGGTCGGTTTATTAGCTAAACAATACACCAACTGTCAAGTTGACACTAATGACAGTCGTTTTAAGGATAAACTAGTTAATTGGGTTGATTTTAGATTTGTAATTTGATTATTTTGTATTGATGTTATGATCTTTTTATTATACACAGTCAGATATGGCTTTTAAAATATCTAAACATCTACCACAACATCAAAAAGAAAAATGAACTCAAACACGATCAAAAAAATTATTAAGAGCTGTTAACTATCACTTGGTGTACACAGAAGTCTTATTTATTATCAGATTTATCAGGACTGTCACATGACGTCACGTAAATTTGATCTAATTTCACCAAAACCAATAAGAATAATAGTTATTTACATAACTAGTTATGGAAAGAGCGATATTGCAACACATATTTGCAACAAGCGTAATATTTGCCAAAACGAGCGCTATGTCGCTCTCTTCATAACGTGTTTACGTACAACGTTTTATCTAATTCCGCGCTTTTATGATTTTTAATAGGATCTTCAATTACAATGGTAATATTGAAGTGGATTCAAATGATGTTAGAAGTATTGTTACTATAAATTATTCACCCATGGAATTGACTCACTTTAAATAACTGTGTCCTTAATAATGTTGTTGATAATGTTTATAAATCTTAATATACTATTGAATTAAAATAATGGGGTAATTGTCAGTTTAAATAATGAAATAATTGTCAGTTTTGACAGTACCTAATTAAGAAATTATTCTTTGAAACTTTAACAGTTACGTGAAGTTTTTACATAACTACTTTTCATATACTTATTTTTTCATATACTTATATATATATAAAGGTTATGAAAAATGTGACGTTACCCAACGTCAAGCAGTGACCTAAAGTGTCACATTTGATAGCGGAATTAGATAAACAATATTTCAGATTACATCGGAAACACTGTGTATAGTTAATGTCGTAAACGTGAAACCTTGCCGAACAATATAAACGATAGTCCTTTGTTAATAAAATATTAAAGTAGTGAAAATCAAAGCTCCCACAGCCGACAAATCTCGTAAGTTTCGCCATTCTATGGAAACGTTAATAAAAAGGGCCGGAGCGTTTCTCTGGAAACAAAACAACTGTAATAACATCCAGTAACGTGTTCTCAAGGGTGTAGTTCGATCGGTTCAACAGTCCGGTGGTTTCCTTCAACACAAATCGTGAACGTGACACATTAGGCATGAAACTTCTTAAGGGGAAAGGTGAGGGGGACTATGTTAACGTTGCTGCAGAAAGATCTACTCGGTAAATCTCATCTATCACAACAACACCAACGAAGTGGAAATATGAAAAAAATGTCGAAGCTTTTTTATTTCGAATAAAAAAAAACTTGAAACCTTTTAGTTTTAATAATTCAATTGAATTATTGTATATATGTACCTACACTCACCGGCTCGAAAAACCAGCTCTTTAATTTTTACATTAAAATGCCTAAATTTTCAATTCTTTTTATTGTAACCCTTGTCAACGGTAGGCACATTGGTACATGTCTTTAACATGTTTTCAAAGTTCGCTTTCTTCAGAAAATGTTCCCAAAAGCTTTTATTTCGAAAAAATGACGCCTTTTAACATTAATACAACGAAAAGAAATTTATGAGCAATTATACAATTATCATCATAAACACGAAAAACAATTTGAAAAACCAGTATTTATCACTTCCCTGTCTAATTAATACTTCATATTACCTCCACGAGCCTGTATAACGGCATTAATGCTTCTAGGCATACGTACTGTTAATCGAGTTGAATACTTCATTCTGTGAAATCGCTTCCCATTCCTATGAAAGAGCCGCTCTGAGCTCATCCAAGGTAAGAGGAGAAGGTACGCGGCTTCGAATTCTTCTATCTAGCATGTCCCAAATATGCTCGATTGGATTTAGATCGGGGCTGCGCGATGTCCATGCCATTTGGGTTATACCAACTTCGTTCAAATATAGCGTGACAATGCGGGCAGTATGAGGGCGTGCATAGTCATGCATCAGTATGAAGTCTTCGGGATCTCGGATTAGCTTCATTCAACCTTCTTCTAACTGTTCGCTCACTAACATTTACGTTCCTGGCATGTTTAAGGTTATTTCTAATCTCTACAGCAGTTGTACGACGATTTCTTAGTGCTGAAAATATCATAAAACGGTCATCTCGATGAGTAGTTCTTCTCTAGGGGACCAGTTCCAGGACGTCGAGTGTAAGCTCCCGTCTCTATAAAACGTGTACTCTGCACGGTACTGCGTGGTATCCCAAATTTGTAAATTTGGCTTCTTCCGTCTTGAATAATAGCAACAATAGATGCAACAGTTTCTGCGCTTAGACTTCTTGAAACTCACACTAATTGACATGAGCAAGTAATAAGCCATAAAACATGAATAAATACTTAAACTAACATTAATGTCATAGCGAAAATCACTGGAACACACACATAGCCTACTGGAACTGTTTTGTCTCAAATGTTTCAGATGCTCGGTTATTTTTGATTATATAGTTTATGTTTTTTCTGTAAATACTTTTTATTACTCCTATTAGTTTTTTATCAACTTTCCTTTCTTCTACTATGTCCCATTTTCTTTCTACAAACCGTATCAAAAGCTTTCTCCAAGTTTATAAAGGCGAAGTAGGTCTTTGTTTTGCTATTTTGTGTTTTCTCTATGATTTGCTTAACTGTAAATATATGGTCGTACACACTTCTTCCCACCCGAAACCCACTTTTTTATCATCACACCTTCAGGGCTGAACTTAGCAACATTGCTGCCTGTAATTGCTGCACTCTCTAACATCTCCTGTTTAATGTATTGGTCATAGTATTCCTGTATGCCAATCTTCTAGTATTTTTTCTTCCGACCATGATTTATTACAAACATCTAAAAGCAATTCTGTTCCTTCTTCTCCCAATTTTTTTATCATTTCTGAAGTTATTTTATCGTGACCTGCAGCTTTTCCGTTTTTTAATGTTCTTATTGCTTCTATAATGTCATTCAACGTAATATCATCGCACGTTCCTTGTTCCTTTTTTACAGACTCCGTTTTTTCCATTGATTCTTCATCATAAGTGGTAGTTAATAGTTTTTGGAAAGTTTCCTTCCATCTGTCCATTATTTTAATATCATTTGTTAGTATTTCTCCTTTTTGGTCTTTCACTGTCGATGTATTTAATATTTTATTACCTCTCATTTTTTTTATCGTTCTGTAGAACAGTTTTTGGTTGTCCTTACTGTTTTCTTCCAATTTCCTACCAAAAAGTTCCCAGCTCTTCTGTTTTTCTTCTTTGACTATATTTTTGACTATTTGTTGTTGTTTTTCATATTCCTGGTAGTTATGTTCCGTTCTGTTCTCTAAATATTTATTCCATTTTTGTTTTTTTATATTGAATTTCCTTACTAATCTCTTGATTCCACCATGATGTTTGCTTTTTGTTTTTATTAGACCTTAATATTCCACAAACTTGTTTTGCCGATTCTAAAATGTTGTTTTTTAAGTATTTCAATGTTTCTTTCACGCCTTTGTTTAATAAATTTTCATTTGTGATTTTTCTTTCTGTGAGCTCTGTGTATGTTTTAGCTATCTCCTCTTCTCTCAACTTGTATGTTTTTATTGTTTCGTATATTGTTTGTTTTTCTTAACATTCTTTATTACCCCTGTTAAGTTTGTTTTTCCTTTTAATTTTTGCTACTACCATGTAATGGTCAGAATTTATTTCCGGTCCTCGCATTACTCTTATTCAAATTCATTAGTATTAAAATTCTTATTTGGCTACCTAGTACAGAAAACATTCCACATTGGAATGTCTTAATTATTATGATTCAAAGTACGAGACGGAATTTTCGAACACAACAACATAGTCTAGCCCATAGATACCATAATACAGATCTAGCCATGCTTTCGAATATCGTTGAGATTGAACTAGATTTAGACGATTTAATAGCTTTTCAGACCTACTGTAAGTGAGCATTTTATTATGTTGTCACAGTCTGAGAATATCGCATCCATTATTGTCTCTAAACTGCGGTTCTAATGAACCAATTTACTAAAGGAAAATGTAATTGAAACTGTGATATTAGGCGGGCATAATAAATTCAGGCTCGATCTTTCCTTTAATTGTTGCATTAAATGATCAAATGTACTAGAAATACGTAATGAGGAAAGGAAATGATGCTGTTAAGCATTTACTATTATTGGATTGAGATATCCGAGCGTATTAAACGGAAAGTTGGGCGTTGTTTAACATTATAGCATATACTCAAATCAAGTTTAAGCAAGATTTTATGTTCTTATCAATTAAACGGGAGATGTATTTGTCTTCATTAAATAATTTATGTTTCCTTTTTCGTTCCAAAGATTTCCACTTTAAAAAACTGCTTTATCCGATAATTTGAATATGAGGTGATTGAATGAGTAATTTGTTGCACATATCCCGAGTGATGAACTGATGGAAATACGTTTGCGCGAAATTGAAAGACCGTCTTTATACAGAAACGTATTTTTTGGCCAAAATGTTTCAACGAAATCCAAGTAACTTTGAGGTCAAGCGAGCAATACAATGCAGTTTTGGAATTGACTAGAAAAATGGGGCTGACATTCTTGGAGTTTTGGTTAAAAGAAGAGTTCCATCTATCTAATAAGTATGTGAATTGGAATGCTGAATGGAGGTCCGCATTTTTCGCAGAGGTGTGAACGGCTACTGATATATTCTACTTCTAGTATTTTTTTTGGGAAATCATTTTTTATATTTTAATCACAACGTTTTAAAGAATATTAGAGTTTTTTTTTTAAATTCTGATCTCTATCTGACTACGAAAACGTTTAGAAACTAGACAATCAATAATAGTTTGAAGTAAAAATTTGTTGTCGATTTTTTTTGAGGTCCATTAACAGTAGATCATATTCTTGGTGAAATTTAAAATAATATACTATTTTCCACTACTAGCTGTGAAGTTGACAATTATTACTTCTTCTAGCCAGTAGGCATAGCCTCACTTCAGCCAGACAGCCCGCCGGCAGCTCTTATCAGTGTCAACGTCAAAAGTGTCAAAGGAAATCGTCTTTAACATATTATATTCTACTTGAAATTATCTATCAAGATAAAATTATTTGAATAAAAATGCCATTAGTTTAAAATTTGCGCTCATCCAAAAATGACTGATGACATAACGAGTACGTTCATATATGGAGCGGAAACAGAGAGTGTACTTGTCAGTCAGACAACCACGATTCTCGTGGTGCGATTGTGAACGCTGTGGTGTATAAATAAGTATAAGTCTTACACTCAAGGTGTTATGAACGCAATACCTCTGTAATTTATTTTTCCTACGATCACTACCCAAAGTAGACTTTTGCACACTCAAATCTAACCGCAAAGTTGATGTTTTCCGCGATCTCTCATAATTGACATTATTTACGCTCTAGAGCGTACTTTTCCGCTCGCCTGTTTTCATTTACAATAAACTAAAGAAAGGTAGTAAATAATAGATATATTAAAACAAAATGTAGAGCAGTCCGAATATTTTAGTTGAAATATTAATATTTGAAGATATTTCGAACGAAATTAATAAATATTTCTATATAATTTGACTGACATCTACAATTTATACAAGTTACTGGATTTACAACGCTGCAGGTTACGCTACCAACAAATAGATGGAGGTGTATATTTTATATGTTTAATTTCATTGAAATTATAAAATAATTTAAACCTCATACATTTATATTATTTTGATTCAATACTACAGTAAAGGATTTATTTCTTAGTTCAAGATAAAAATTAATATTTACAACTTATTACAAATATAACGTTGTTAAGATTGACAATTTTCTTGATCGTTTTTGCAGATTCCTATTTTCATAGTATTGATTTATACGGACAAGTTTACGTAGTAGAAATATAACAATCAGAAGGTAGGCAATGCACCTAGATGCAACAGTGATTGCAAATTTAAGTACCTACCTACTATTTTGTGAAAATAGTAGACTATGGAATTAATGAAAAGTCATTATTTCATTTTTAGTTTATACAAAAGTTGTCTGTTTATAAATAGCTATTCGAAAAATGGATAGTGACAGTGAATTTTCAAGCACACCTCCAGATATAGCAGATTGTGCTGAAAATATTACTCTTAATCTTCTGCCAACTAAATCCAGAGGTAAATACAAAAAACAATACAATATTTTCATGGATTGGTGCCGCTCAAAGAAAATTAAAAAATATTCGGAGAATGTATTGCTGACTTATTTTGGCGAAAAATCCAAAACTCTAAAATCTTCAACCTTGTGGTCACAATATTCGATGCTTCGAAGCACTTTGCAAGTAAAAAATGATATTAACATCAGTAAATACACTAAACTGATTGCATTTTCGAAGTTAGAAGCAGTGGGTTATAAACCAAAGAAGTCACAAACATTCTCAATAAATAAAAATAATAAGTAATTGTTACATGTTTTCAACATCACATTCTAATAAAGTGTACTTTTCATGTTTTTTTTTAATTATTTGTTTAAAAATAAGGTGATCGTAGAAAAAATCTTGTGTGCAATTCGAGCAGAAAGTGCGTTGCCGCTTTCGGCAGATTGCCCGCGCGACGCGTAGCGGCAAAGTATCACTTTCCGCTCTTAATACACAAATAGCTGTTTTCTTCAATTGCGCATGTGTTGAAAGGGAATTATAACCCACGTTTTGTGGAATTTTTGGATGTGGTCTTATATCGTTAATTCGTTGCACTTAATATTGGTGATTTAACTATAAGAATAATGGTATTTTGTTGCTGTGTGTTTAAATTGTAACAGAAACAATAAAGGAGTACATATGCACAGTTTTCCCATTAAAGAACCTTTGGTAAGTAATATTTCAGCTTTGAAATAGTGGATAATGTCAATTATTTTTAATTTTTGTGGAAACAATTTTATATACACCATGGTGGTGAAGACATTTACAAACCTCGCACCTTATTCTGCTCGGGGCAAAGCTACTCGCGGAATAATTTTGGTGCTCACTCAAGAATAATAGTCTTCACCTCCTTGGTGTATAATATACTATTATTGTATGACATTCCAACAATATTATAGCCTACTTCTTTTGAAATTGCTCAATATTTCGCGCTGGGAGAAAGGTAGAGAAAAATAAAAAATACCACCGTGTAGGGGGATTGTTTTGCAACAAAAAAGGTTTCCTGCGTTTTTTTCGTCCACGCAATGGTTTGTCCGGAAAAAATTCGGTAAACTAAAGGTACGGATTGTTAGAACAGTGCGCGTCTGATTTTGTTAAAGTGGAGTACCTATTAGGATAGATATTCCGACTGACGACTGGCGACTGGCGACTGGCGACTGGCGACTGGCGACTTAGTTCGATATTATTTTTCACAATATTATCTTTGTAACTTTTCCTTTTTACCTTATATAAGGCAGGATGTTCCTTGACCAAATCTATCAAGGTTTCTTCTTCCGCGGGAAAAATTTTTGCCATAATTAACCTGAAAATAATAGAACAATTCAACAAGTCAAGCCCACAGTTAATTCTGCTCTGCTGAACGTTTGCGTCCAAATCAAACTACATTTGGTATCGGCGTAAACGGACGACGCACAAGCATCAGTCGAGAGTGCACTCAGCTCGGCGTAGTCCTAACAATCCAACATAACTTAATTCCATTACATTGATTTAAGCGTCTTTACGCAGCGTTAGGCAGTGTGAGTTTTGCGCCACGCACTGTCCTAACAATCCGTACCTGTAGTATGTGTTCCGCAGAGTCGCGCGGATGCGGAACACATACTTAATTTACCGAATTTTTTACGGATAAACCATTGATCGGACGATCTCGCAGGAGACCTTTTTTTATCGCAAAACACTTCCCCTACACCTTCCTTCCAGCACGGAATATTGGAAAATTTCGAAAAAAGTTTTTTGATTTTTTTTCTAATTTGGAAAATTGATAGACTGTTAAACTTTTTTATATAATAATCTACATACTTTAGGGTACTTATGAAAAAAAATCAGCTGTATTGCTAATTACTTGAACTTTTGGTCTAAAATGACCCATATACCGACTGGCCTATCCACTAAAGTGCACACTCCAGGAATGCATTTGTTGTAACTTTTTTTGTGCATGATTATTTTTGGTTTGAAATATCTTAATCAGTTTTGTAATTTTGTGTTTTGAAGAGTGTATCGATTGACAATATTGGTAATAAAAATTTTACTACATTGTGCTAAAATGCTAGATATACCTCTATCTGTATTTAGTAGTATTAAAGCAGTCTCTTCGATATTTCTTCTTTTATTATTATGCTCTTTCGACCGCATCGTGAGAAAGTAGGACTCTATGTACTTACTCTCTTGGTACTGGCACTGCCCGCTCGATCGCCCGACCTTAATCCCATCGTGAATACTTGCTAATAAACGTTTGCATAAAAGAAAGAACATTCAATTTATGACATATATACACTCAAAAGTATTCTATTTAAAACAAAATATTAAAAAATATAAAGTAAATATAATGTTTGTTTTTTTTGTAAAATTGGTTAACATAACTGAAAGTCCCTTTCAATATGTCGTGTAAGTTTTGTTATATTTATTTCCCCTTCATATCCTTCCTCAAATACTCCTTCCATCCATTATAGCAATAGCAAAGCGAAAGTAAAAATCCAAGATCGAAAGAAAATTCGAAAGAAATGTAACTTTCATTATTACCGGGCAGACTTGTACGAGAAAATCGCACAAGTTGAAGCGAGTCTAGCGTTCTCCCTCGGGCGAACAACTCAAGATTGAATATGAAAATTTAATCAGGTAATTTCATAGGGGATGATGCTCTCGGGCGCTACGAAATTGTATTTGTAGCTGCTCCTTTGCTTACTCTTATGCTTTAAAACTCCACCTTCACAACGGCGACCTTAGTCGGTTTAAAATGTAATTATCGATAAACTAGCTTATCACCGAAATTTATTTTCTGCTTCAATCGTGAACCAATTATGACGAAAAAACTTTTCCTTCCGAAAGTTTTATGAAGTAGACGGATTAGCAGTTATAAATTTTCAAAACGTTGCCGCTGGAAGTAGATAGATGAACTTTAAAAACAATCCGTCGAAACCTGCACAACTTCGAAAATCATTTTCCGTTAATGCATTTTTAAGTATCTATCAAACCGTATGTACAGTGTGTTTGTAGTATGCATTCAATGAATCAATCTGATAAGGTATAGTCAAAAGCGCTCTTATATTACGGGTTCAAAGGTCACTAGCCATCTGTATCAAATCATAGGACACATGTGAGTTTACAAATATACCCGGAGAAAAGAATGATGGTTGATGTTTCCTGTACATTGTTGAGGAATATCCACTTTTTCATTCATTCTCGAAATAATCTAGCAGATTAAGTGCAGGTTAAATACGAGAAAGTGGTGTTCCGTTATTCTAACCATAGATTCTAACTGACAACTGTGTCATCTTTGCTTACATTTTGCAACAAAGATTATTTCAACTTTAAATGTGATTGTGTTATTATCGTTTAGGGTGAAATCGAGAAGCTTATTTGATTCATTTATAGTAGTTTAGTAGCATCCTGCATCCAGGTTCAGTGTGTATTTTATTTCATTGTTATTGTCAATGGATCTTGAGGAACTTGGAGACCTTTTCGATGAAGAGCTTGGAGCTTGGCGAAATATTGGAATAGAGAGAAAAGAGTACGAAAGACGACCATATACTGTTGAAGAACGGATGAATCCCTTTGATGAGCTCGATGATGTCGAGGTTATTACACGTGATGTTTATTAATTTTATAAGAATAATAGTCTATACCACTATATTTTTATGGTTAATATTACCACAACGCACAATCGATTAGTCAAATAACACAATTAATATCGCCGATTGAACACTTTCAAACAATGAAGCAAACAAAAATGGCGTTATGAATTTTGAGCACAGATTACAAGTGATTTTGAGCCTGTTCTGACGTTTTGATTAGGTTAGGTTAGGATGGCCGTCACCGTTATTGTGCATGGTTGCCAAGGAGCTTTGTGAAAAAAGTGAATATTTATGGTATGATTTTTATACATTATAGATAATCTTTTTACTTGTATAGTTTTTTTAATGTTAATTAAATTGATTTAAAACAAGTAATTATCGAATATTTGTATCTGTAGGTATAACTATCACACTTAAAAAAATGCTTATAAAAAATTTGACCTATGATCGTAAATTGGAGGATATATTATGCAAATTGACAACCATGTTGAGAAATTTCGCGATGCAGTCCGAACGGAGTCGACATAAGACGATGGGCATTTAAATGGGTATATCCACCCATCTCTCTCTCTTTTTACTGTTCTCTGTCAAGCTCTCGTATCTGTTCTCTTTATAATTTGTGGCTGAGGGCTACGTAGCTGACGGATTTAACCGGGCATTTATAAACCCGCCCTAAGTACCATTTTTTTCTTGAGGATGCAAAAAACCGTAAAATTGTTTCTTATTATTCACATTGTCATTTTGAATTGTCAAAGTCACAAAACTGACATTTAAATAAAAACTGCGCTGCTGAAATACCTTTTAGAATTGCTGAAAACTAAATAGGTACAAATCCTTTTTATTCCCGTGAAATTGCATTGCGTCTGTCTTATTCATCTTACAGATTTTATTTGGGAATTATGATTAAACGCAATAAAAGAAAACCAAATAGGGTGAATATGTCTTTGTTGAATCGTATGACTCGCATGATAAGACTGATTTTGACTATAGCACAGCACCGAGGTCTTATTAGGAGCTTTGAGCATCCACTCTCTCTTAGTACATCAACCATACCTAGGGTCTCTCTCAACATAGTTTCCACGAGAGGAACTTTTTTTAGCCCTGGTGCAATGGCAACGCTTTTGAACCAGCTGTAAAACGCGGTAAGGTCAGATACATTCTCTGTTCTTCCCATAGGAATTCATGAACATCTTCACCTTATTCTGTCCATTGCAGCAAAAAAGGATATGAAAATATATAGCTAGTAGACAGGGGAAAAGAAGAAATTCGTTAATGGAATTTGAAACCGTTCATCCATCTTGAAATTATTTTTTAAAAAACCAGTTTCACTCGCCGTCTAAAAATCCCAAGCTCGACCTCCGTTTTTAGTTTTGAAATGTGTAGATCTGTCGGTATTAACACGTTGAAAGGTACATGAATTATTAAGCTGCCGTAAGATATAGCTTCTTACATTTTCCAACGTGAGATTTTCCTTACTTTCGAAATACCTCCGGGAAAACCATCAGGGAGGACATAATTTCCTGCAGATGTTAAATAAATGCGGCTTTATATTTCAAAAAAGGAAAAAAAATTATGTTGACTTTATGTTTTAGTTTAAAATATATGTTTCTAGTTGTCGCCAGTCAGAATTGATATTTGTATAACAAGGAGGAAAGTGCTACTGTTCCTCACGAGGATGAAGTTTACTTCAATTATTCAAGAGAGGAAAAGGCACTTTATCCCCATGTTATACATATGATTTGTTTCCTCCCCCAAATAACAGGTCATTTTTAAATAATTAATCTATGAAACTAACAATCAAAACCATGAAACCATGAAACAACAATAGATATTTCTAGATATGGAGTTCCAAGTCAGATATTTGCAAACATGGAAAGAAGAAACCTCAATTCACATACCTGCGGATTGCACAACCTAAGAAATTACTGGATAGAATAGACTTACCTAAACTAAAGCCTGCAGACACCCTTGAATTCCTCCGGAAAATAGGACTGAAAGAGGTACTAGCCTCTGTCTCTGATACTAAGGAAGAAAAGTAACCCAATAGATCTTTCATGTCTCTGTGAATATCATATAATATGTGCATATATACAACGAAAATTGAGGTCAAACAGGGATGGAACTTTTATAATTCTTAATAATGGTAGATGGAGTTACCAGAATTATAATATTAGGAATGGTTGATTCAATTTTTGGCGTAACTCTTGGGTTATTTAAAATAAATGATTCGCTTTTAATTGAACATATTGTGATTCAAAGGTTCTGTCGTACTCTTTTGTTAAGTTATGATGGAAAAAAGACACGACTAGTGCGAGTGTTGACACCTTTATTTTTTGGTGTACGTGATCAAATCGATTCAGCTATTATTTCTTAACATGTATTCTGCATCACCATTATAATAAAAAGCTGCCACTCAATTGCTCTTTTGCTCCACATCAACTTCTCCCCTATACCAAGCCATTTACATTGTACACGGTGAGTACTAAAATTGAAAATATTAAGTAATAAAATATATTTCACTATTGAATATCCATTAAAAGTCAATTGGGCCTAAATCATAACTTTTTGGTGAATTATTATGCATATTTTTTGTATAACCACTTGGTTGAACCGAAATAAGAAAGCTCCAATTGACAGGATATTGAATAATCCTTTATTGACGATTCCTTTAAAACAAATGGTTGAATACCAATTATAACGTTGATCTAGCTGTAACGTTGTCAAATATCCAGTTTCACTAAATTATTATTAATACTTGTTAATCCTTAGTCTAACTTAGATGTTAAAGAATTCTTTTCATTTCAACTGACAACCTTAATAAATAAACTCCTACGTTTGCTGTAGGAATCTTTTCATTAAATATCTGAAATTTTCTATTATCTCGTTTCATTCGAACCTTTTTTATATAATTACAGCGTGATGTAGGGTGCATCCATGACGAATTTCTTCCATCCTGTTCTGTTCCAGCTTCTTCCCTTTTTATCTAGTAATCCAGCAATCATTTTATCCTAATGTTTTCTCCCTTGTACCGCTTTTTCTGTTATTTCCTTTATAGATATCTCAGAATAATAATTATTCTTATGCTTAATGAGTTTTGAAAGACACTGAAAGCCACAACTACCTCCCGGGCTATAGGCCCGACGTATATTGAATAACACTTTAAAGTCAAACGGGGCTGGAATATCTACAAGATATTTAACACCAACCATTCTGGTTTGCAATTAGAAGGAACAACATAACATGTAGACTGGCTTCGGCCTATTTGCGCCTCATCAGTACAAGGTATATGTTCTCCGTCCGCAAGCTAAAAGCACAGAATACACCATCCCAAGAAGAAGCGAAGCTTGTGCTATTTTACAATTGATTTTCTGAGTGCGCATGTCTGTCAGTTGCCATTTTAAGCTTGTTATCTGTCAATGACATGTGATTTTATTGTTTACCAAAGAATTTTCTTTGTGGTAAGCTTTTTGATTATTTACATGTTTTTTTGTGTTTTGAACGATAAAATTTGTTTACAAAATTACATTTTTTAGTAATGGCGCCAAAAAGTGATGGATGAATAATTAAAAAAAGGAGTGGGTAAACATACAACACGGCTCTTTTAACTGCACATGACTTAAGACTTTGCCAAATTTAGTAGTAACATAACAATATTCAAAATAAATATGTAAATATCAGAAATATAAAACTGAAAAAAAAACCAGGCCAAACCCGGTTGATCAAAGTGTAACTACTTATGTATAGAAATATCAGCAAATAAGAAATAAAAAACTAAAAAAAATCAAGAAAACCCAGGCCCAAACCCGGTTGATCAAAGTGTAACTATGTATAGAAATATCAGAAAATAAGAAATAAAAAACTAAGAAAAAAACAAAAAACCCAGCACCTAACCGGGTTTCGAACCTACGTCCTCTGAGTTGTAAGCTCAATACTCCACCAACTGCGCTAATCAGCTCACATTCAGTCACATCGAATAGAAGGTTGAAGGCTGCTTGGACGCATGCGCACCTCAACTACTAAATTTGACGTGGTGGGTGGAGCCGTGTTGTATGTTTACCCGCTCCTTTGGAAAACACAACCAAACTTCGATATCTGTGGAGAAAAGTTTACTGTCGCTTCTTTTTGGAACTTTAGTTCTTCACGTCAGGTTATGTTTGAGCGACCGAGGGTCGCGACGCGAACGATCTGACCGTTACGCGTCACGTTACGCTCCGTTATGTTACCTTGCTTCGTTATGTGCCTTGCTTGCGTGCTTGTGCTCTCTCCTTAGTCTCTCTCTCGTTTACGAAGCAGCGATTCATATGCTCCGGCCGGGATTCGAACCCGGACCGCCCGCGTGGAAGGCGAGCATTCTACCACTGAACCACCGATGCTATATTAAAATTCTATGCAAAGCTGGTATTCGCAGTGCTGGTGATCTACTTGAATTTGTTCGGATACATTTTTACTATTATTTCCATAATTTTTTTGAAATTTTGAAAACTTGAATGTTTTAATTCGATAACTTTAAAATCGATCGATCAGTTTAAAATATAATTTGCATTTTGGTGAAATAGTTTTCATGCTATTTATTACTTTTTATATTGTTTTGTTCGATTCTGTTCATTAAAAAATATCAATCTTCTTATTTTTTTGTTTCTCTTGTGTAATGAATGAAGTAATATATATTATTCAGGACCACTTAAATGTATGTAGGGCTAAGACGTAGTTTACTTACCGACGTCTGAACGGTAAGTAAATCACTTACCGACGTGTTAGACTTGGAAACCAGTAAACACAACCTACCAACCTGACAACCGATGCTGTAAATAAACAAAAAAGATCGATCGCGCAAAAAGGAACTAAAGTTCCTACCGTGTGTCCCGCGACACGTTCAACCTTTTTATAACTTCGTTGTCACAGATATCAGTACATTTTCTCTGGGTGTAAAATTTAATTTAGAATCTGGTGAAGTGTAACTTTCAAATATATAAATAATAAAAAATTTATATTCAGGCACCATACTTATTGTAATTTTTTATCATCATTCCCTGAAATTCTTTCTGTAAACTGATGTTATAAATATATAATCCATTATTATTGTATTGGTTTTTAGACTCACCCTATCCTACATATATAGTGCTACATAAAAACATACTTACACATACAATTTCGATAACAATATAGAAAATAAGAATCATTTGGTTAAACAGTAGCTCATTATTTTTAATAATGGATGGTACCTATTCCAAAAACAGAAGCTAAAACTTATATTTATATATTTTCCACAATATTTGTTAAGCTGTTGAATTAACTTTAACAATTCATAAATTGAGTTGAACAATTGAAACTTTGTCGAAACAAGTCATAAAAATAAACAATTATTATTTGAAATTATTTGGTTTCACTTTTTTGCGTGTAGTTAACATTCAATTTACATTTTTTGAACAATTTTCTCAGTGTAACTTGATCCGTTATCTGTCAACGTCAGTTTGAAGGTCACGAAATTTTGCCCCCTAAACATCAAAGGATTTACGCCGTCTTTCGTTTCTTGTTTGGCTGGTGTATTCTGTGCTAAAAGCCTAATCACGGACTTAAGATACACCAAAATCACAATCAATACATGTCATCCATTAACGGAAGTGTAAAAGATGAAACAGTAGCGACATCTTCACGTCCAACCGCAAACCAAAATTTAAAAAATCTGACAACAAACCACGTAGGTCCGAAACAATAAAGTATTTTTACAGTTTCTTGGAATATTGTCGTAATTAATAAAGCGCGTTACCAATAGATATGGGAGCGTTCAAGTATTACGTAACGCAATTTTTGAAGATTTTTGACTCCCCCTCCTCCCCTTGTAACGCACCGTAACGTTTTTCTGTACTCCCCCTCCCACTCTCTAAACGTTACGTAACACTCAAGTGACCATTTTTACCCTAAAGTCGCAAAAAAGTATGTTACAGATTTTATCCTTTTAATTGCCTTTACGGTAATGATACTAAATAAAACAAGAGATTTCGTATAACATCATTTATATGTTCTATAAACTTCTCTTTATTTTTTAGTTTTTCTTCAGCCGTTTTCCAAATTGCGTTGGCATTTTTTTGACACAGTTGCGCAGGCAAGTCAGCATGAGAGCCTTTATAGGCCAAGAACAGCTGATGATACAAATCTCCCTCTTTTGAGGACATTACAGTATGAACACTATGAACTCACTTTAATAACACCGACTATAGCAATGTGCTTCTGCATAAACACTAACGAATACTGACAATGAGAACAACAATAAATGACGTACAATACAATCAAGGGATTCCCCGTAAAACGTAAATGAAAAGGGTTGCCAATTTTGGAGTTTTAATTCCCTAATTTTTTATTAAAAAAAAAAATGTTACGTAACGTGTTGTAAGAAAGACCCCCTCCGCCCCTGTAACGCATCGTAACGTTTTACGAGACCCCCCCCTCCCCCAAATTGCGTTACGTATTACTTGAACGCTCCCTATCGCAAAATAATAATTATTTTAACGCTTTACGAGTTTTGGACAGAGATTGTTCAACTGAGAAGCAACAACTACTTCCCGGCTCTTCCGGCTTCTGGCTTTTAGCTCGTGGACGGAGAACATATACCTTGTACTGATGATGCGCCAATACACCGAAACCGGTCTACCTGACCCTTCTAATTGCAAACCAGAATGGTTAGTGTTAAATATCTTGTAGATATACCAAAACC
>CAJUYG010000742.1:29213-67226 GCA_910591675.1 Galerucella calmariensis
CATAGGGAAAAAAAGTGTACCAGTTTTATATGACGCGGAGTGTACTATGATTATTTCTAGTCTTTCTCATAATTTCTTAACTTTTTGGTTCGAATTTCATCTTTGAATAGCTTCCAGAAAGCACCACTGGTTCTCCGAAGTCCACTTACTTACTTTAGACTTCTTATTCCAAGCTTCATTGGTTGTAGTGTCTTAATTGGAAGTGAGCACAGATCTTTTTGGTTGCAGATATAAATGAAGAATCTCCTCCAGAACCAGCTCCACCAGAAGTTCCACCGAGAGGTCAATCTTTACACGTTGCTTCCTTAAGACGATTAGCTGAATTTGGTCTACAAGGAGAAGCAAAACCGATCAATCAGGAGTCCCATTTCTTCAGTCAAGGAGGTAAGTTTTTTATTTTAATAATAATGATAGAAATTGGAGTTGAATATTTATTGGTTCATTTATCAGTTTCTGGTTATTACATCTTGAAACATTTTAAATTTAATTTCCTCTAGCTAAGATACTGAAATACTTCACGGTGTCATTAGATTATTGTTTGTCCAATTAATCTCTATCACTTCCAGCACTTTGTAATACTCTATTAAACATGATGATGAGTGCGATTATTGCATCCTGTAGATTGCAATGATGTGGTGGTCTAGCTTATATTATTGGTCGTGTCGACCACAGTCACAAGTAGCACAACAAAATTTGAAAATAAGATTCCAATTATTGTATTAAATAGTATAACTAAAGATATTGTCAAAATAAACAATAAAAAGTATTGAAGGATAAAAACCAGGGAATAAGATATAAATTCTGTTCTCCAAAACCTTAGGAATATTGTCTGATTGAAGCTTGGAGGAAACAATAGTTGGAAGTATCATACCAAAAGCTTTCCAGCTGCTGTTTATTGGTTTAGTGTCTTCTTCAAACTTGATTCCTCTAGAGTTATTTGATTCCTGATGGCTCTAGTGCCACCTAGTTGACTAAAGATTAAATTTGGGTAGTTGTAAATTTAACACTTCATACTTTCTTCGTGTGTAGTAAGAAAATGTTCGTTTTAAGATGTTAGTGACGTGTATAGATACATTCCGATTATTTGTATTTTCTGATATTGTCAAATACATGGGAAAAAATATATAAAGTTGTCAAAACCCGTCGTTTTCCACTAATATGCTCCAATTCTTTAGCTATCGAATAAAGTAATTTTTCGTAAGAGGCAACGATAATCTTTTTCTCTTCAAAACGATAATGGTCCGAGCATTATATCTCACCTTGTCAATGGCAGTGTCCCCTCAAGACATGAGTTGTAGACGTTATTAAAATGAACGGAAGCTGCAAATCAAGTTCACAATAGCTCAGTCGGAGAGCGTAGCACGCTTTATGAGATCATTAGTTCAATTTGCAACGAAAGGGCGGTCAAAGCACAGTAAACCTTTGGCACTGATACAGAGTGAGACTTTAGAGAATATTAGGAATCTTAATCTGCATATATAAAGGTAGAAAATCGATTTATCTATAAATTTTCTCATTTAACCAGTTCGAACACGTTTTGAAATAAGATATTATTATTGAAATTTGGTTATGCCCATTTTGGGAAAAGGTAATTTCTCGTTTGACGTTAAAAATGCTACCTGGTGTACCGATATAAATAGTTTCTGGTCATATGGAATATTCTGAGGTGAATTTACGTTTCTCAAGATATTACCTTGGAATACAGTGCGCCGAAATAAGTGTCCGATATGTGCATAAAGTTGGTTGCTAATTTGCTGCTCCTCCAACAAGTGTGCTAAGCGCGTGAAAACGTCTATCACTATGAATATCTTTGAAAACATGCATTTTTTAGTTGCTGATCTCACTGTATGAGTTTTGAGTTTATTTGAAAAAGCAATTTGTCACTTTTCTGCTATAATTTGATTGCTCTGTTCATTGTCCGCGGAGCAACAAATTAGAAACTAATTTTTTGAAGTTATTTGAGACGATTTTTAGTCTATTTATGCAAGTAAGATATTGAAAAGTCTCTTTTTTGCTATATCTCCTCTTAGGGAAGGCAACAACTTAATTTTTACATTAAACAATAGGAAGTTTGAGTCGGTAGAGCATACTAAATTTCTTGGAATGGAATTAGATTAGATTAGATTCCAAACTAAATTTTAACCATCTAATTGACTCTCTCTGTAAAAAACTAAATAAACTCTACTTTGCTTTCAATAATCCAAAATCAAATTTTTATCAATGTCACCTACTTAACTTGTATTATGCTTTTATATACTCTGCTATCAGCTGCATTATAGTTGTGTGGGGCCGAGCAACAGATTTTGAGCGAATATTCATTCTTCAAAAGCGATTCATTCGTCTAATTTTTTACTTGAGGTATAACGAATCTTGTAGAGATACATTTAAGAAGAATGACATCATGACCTGCACATGTATTTATCTCTTTAAATTGTTAACCTACACTTTTCTCAATAAGAGTAAGTTTCAAATAAATAGAGAAGTCCATAATTATAACACGAGAAATAGAGATGATATCCACCTAAATCGATTCAATCGATTTCAACTAAAAAAGTCTCCAATGTATGCAGGAGGTCAGTTTTTTAACTTGCTACCTGACTCAATCAAAGAAATAAAGCATTTTAACAAATTTAAGAAAAGTTTAAAGTTGTTTTTAACTGAAAATTGTTTTTATTCTCTAGACGAATTTATTGGCTGGAACAATAACACTTAATTTCTGTAATTTTGTCTATTCAATTTTACTTTAAATTTTAACAATACTTTATCAGTCTCGTAATTTTACTCCGTTTTGTAATTTTATTGTTTGCTACTAATGGTCTTATCAAGTTTATTACTGTCTAACCTACTTTTACCTTAGTATTCTGTATTTGACTTGTCTTATGTCATGTAAATGATACACAAAGACTAATAAATTTATCTATCTATAATTTGATTGCTTTAATCATTGTACATACATGAAGCAACAAGCTAGAAACTAACTTTCAAAGATACTTGAGACGCTTCGAGTCAATTCATGGAACCAAGATATTGAAAAGTCACTCCCTGGTATTATTTGATTGCTCTGATCATTGTTCATAGAGCAACAAATTGAAAACTACTTTTTTTAACTTATTTGAGACGTCTCTGAATCTATTTATTGAGGTTAGATATTGAAGAGTAACTTTTCTGCTATAATTTGATTGCTCTGATCATTGTCCAATGTCCATGGAGCAACAAGTTGGAAACTAATTTTCAAAAATATTTCAGACGCTTTTGAGTCAATTTATGGAGCTAAGATATTGAAAAATTACTTTTCTGCTATAATTTGATTGCTCTGATCATTGTCCATGGAGCAACAAATTGAAAACTATTGTGTTTGAATTATTTGAGACGTTTCTGAATCTATTTATTGAAGTATGATATTGAAGAGTCACTTTTCTGCTATAATTTGATTGCTTTGATCATTGTCCATGGAGCAACAAATTGAAAACTACTTTTTTTAAATTATTTGAGACGTCTCTGAATCTATTCATTGAAGTTAGTAATTGAAGAGTCACTTTTCTGCTATAATTTGATTGCTTTGATCATTGTCCATGGAACAACAAGTTGGAAACTATTCTCTTTAAGTTTTTTGAGACGCTTTTGAGTCTATTTATGGAAGTGAGACATTAAAAAGTCACTCTTCTGATATAATTTGATTGCTCTGATAATTGTCCATAGAACAACTAATTTTTTAAAGCTTTTTGAAAACGCCCCTGACCCCGCCTCAATCATAACCATAGTTCTAGTAGCTTCTAACGCACCAAATTTACGTCTGGGCATTATTGGAAATCAATTCCAAATCGCACTTGACTGTATAAAGTAGAAACAATAACTGATGCAAAATTATTGAAAATACAAAATAATTTTCAACATAAATCCAATATTTGTGAATTTTCGAGTAGAAGTTTTATATAAAACCATCTAATGATGAAATATTGAAATCAATTTTTGTTAATTAAAAGTGAATTTAATAAAATAAAAAGTTCACTTGACGATCTGACGTTTAGAAAAAAGTCCACCATATACACATCTTCCTGTGATGAATACTAATTCGTGTAGCCTGCGAAGGTTGTAAAGTTTATTACCTCTTAGCGAAGCATTAGAAGTGATTGCGAACCTCGTCGTGTTCACCTCATTGTAGTGATTAGTTTCGCCATTTGTCGAAGTGGGTGAATTAAAAAAGGATTTCAGATTGGAACTGCGTAGTTTTTTACCTCGTCGGAGGGGTATGTCATTTTATTAATGCTTTTTGTAATGGTAGAATAATGTCGGACAGGGAATGCGAACGAGAGGACCTAGTTTAGAATTCCATTCGAGTTACTAGCTTTACGTTTAGTGCATGAATAATTTTATGAGGCCACACGACGTGTTTTACTACAAGTTTAGATTTACTTTTCTGGCAGGGATTTTATTTGAATAATATTTATTTACGGTCGTTTATGAAACAATCTAGTTACATTGTAATGATGGTATCAAAGAGAAAACTTACAAACTTTCAAGTTTACATACTTATAATTGAATTTAAAATAAATTTAACTCAATCTTATTGACTTTAAAAACACCGTGTATATTATTCAATGGTATATTATACAGCAAGGTGGTGAAGACTATTTTATTATTTACCGAGCACCAAAATTATTTGGTGCTTTGGCTTTGCCTCAAGCGGAATAAAGTGCGAGGTTTATGTTTTCACCGCCATCACCGAGAGAAGAGTTATTTATAGACAAATAAACTGATTTGTTTGACCCCCCTTTGTTTAAAACTTACATTGCTTATTTATTATTAGGAAGCCATATTAACGTGAAAATATTGGGAAATTTTGATATAAAAAAATGATTTATTCGAGTGTAATTTCTTTAATGTAAAAAAGTTTTTTTTCCTTTATGCACACCGTCATACAATTGTTCTTCAGATACTATAAAAGTTTACGAAGCACAATATAATATTTTGTTATAAAATATTACAATGCTATTTGGGTAAAAATTGTTTTCATTACCCAGAAAAAAACCTTACATCTTCAATTTTATTTCATCACTTTAAAACAAAAAATTAAATATTCATAGTAGACCATTTGAAAGTTTTGACAAATATTTACATTTTTTTAAATAAGCCTATAATATATTATCAGCCTCAAATAAGATCTACTTTATACCGAAAAATAAGTATTTCAGTATAATTGTACATTTATTGTTACGAGAAAAAAACTTATTTGCTACAAATCACATATTTCTTCACCAGTAAGAAATCACATTAGCCTACAAATTATGTGGCATTTGAAAAATTCTTTGTTTCATCCACCCTTCCCTATTATTCAGTAACGGTCACCACCTGTATACGTTTGGCGTCAGTCTGCATGTGAAATTAGATCAATTTTTACAATCTTACTAATTATTTTGTTTTTGAGAAGTATGTAGTTAAAGTGCTCTGGACAAAAAAAGTTTAATAATAGAATGAATGAATTGTTAAACTCATGGCGATTACAAGAATTGTGAGATATCTTTGGTAAGGTAAGGAAATAAATGACAATTATATTCAAGTAGATAGAAGTAACAAGCAAGCGAAATGTACCTCAAACATACACATTTCTCAATTAAACCTGTCAGATCTACTCCAAGAACTCCAAAAAACTACTATGGAGAAAGCATTAATAAGCACACTCAAGGATAGACAAGTCTATCTTGTGGATACCATTGTTGGTTATGTTTTAGATCATGTAGGTATGTTTAATTTTAACAATGTATGGTTTCCATTTTATAAATGAAGGTATGGTATCTGTTTTAAAAATGTATAGTTATTTTTTTAATAGATCAAAATATTCAGCAGCAAGTTTTTTATTCCTATCCTGCTTTCCTACTAAACAGTTTTATGCATAAATA
The DNA here is from genome assembly GCA_910591675.1 of Galerucella calmariensis. Lineage (NCBI taxonomy): Eukaryota > Metazoa > Arthropoda > Insecta > Coleoptera > Chrysomelidae > Galerucella > Galerucella calmariensis. The sequence continues at coordinate 35,111 of CAJUYG010000742.1, forward strand.
GAGACCATCAATTTTTATTAGATTTAAACATGTTTGTCATAAAAATACTGTAATTTTAATCCGTGTACAGACTAAACATCGACCAATTCGATCGACTAGACCACACATACAAAACGAAAGTCAACTTTGTTGTTCGACATAGTTTGGAAACGGCTTAGACAAATATTTGTGGAAAATATATCTCCCTAAGTAACCTAATTATTTAGAGAACCGTGTGGAAGTTACCCATACTGCTTAATACACCGTGAACTTTTAATATATTTCTAAATATTCAGAAACATTTCAAAAGCTCAGTGTATTGAATAGTGCATGTAGGTAACTTCCATAAACAAAAACAATACCATAAATAATAAGGCTTTTTAGGGAAATATATTTTTTCACTATAAGGCAATATAATGTTTATGAAAATTATGGTTCGGTTATGATAAATATGTTAAATTTTAGTAAAAATCAATAGTTTCCTTGAAGAAGGAACATTTGTTTCCAAAAAAAAAATATAATTTGCTGGGAAGATACATTTTTTACGAATAAAAAACATATCGTGAACTGAGACAATGTATTTTTTTATGGTAAAGAAATATATTTCACCGATACAATACAATTTTTATGATAAAGAAATGTCATTCTGCCATAAAGTAATTTTTTTATAATAAAATAATATAGTTAGCTTGCAAAAATAAGTATTTGTTATTGGAAAACCACTTTATTTAATTTAAATGCTTCCAAAGATTAATATAAGTAACTATTTTGTCATTATACCTCAATAAATGTTGTTTGAGACAATTATAATACATTTTACAAGAATAAATATGTAATTTTCAATAGATAACTCATTTTATTGATGACAATGAATATGGCATTAATGGCATTTTTATTCAAATAATTTTATCAGCAAGCAGCAATTATGTTAAAAACAATCTCCTGAGTATACAAAATTATGTTGCACAAGTTTTCGTTGAACTACAATCCTCGAATTCTCATAATTGAATGTGTCCATTATTGACCTAAGTTAATAATAAAAAAAAATATTAACCACTAATAGAGAAATTCAACTTCTCAGTCGGCTGGAAAAAGCAATAATTGTCAACTCCACAGCTATTATTGGAAAAAAATATAATTCAACCTCAAAGATCACTACAAATAACATTTATTCTGACATAGAAAAATTCCATAGCTTAGAAAACATGATTTATTTTACTTATTTGTAAGGATCTCTAAACAATCATACGACTATAGCGAGTGTTCTCTGTAAGTTGGAATGTGTATGATGAATCGGTGCTCTTTACTAAAGTGAACCACTTTGTACAACTTTCTCCCTACCTTCGGAGTCTCCTCCTCCCTACACAGCTTCTTTCAAAACTTTAATCCTTAAAGCCTACATCGTCACTCATCGATTGTATGTAAATGTAACGATTATGCAACGGTGTGTATAAAAAGTGAGTTTCCTATTCGATACAAAATATCAAGCGAAATACGTAAATTTAAGCATAAAATTCACTGCCTTAAAGAACTTGATAAAAAATGTAACAGATAAGGAGCTTTGTACGCCAAAATAATTGATTATTTTTCAGGTGTTGCCCAATTTGACCTGTGCAAATGACTTTGTTGGTGGACAAAATTAATAACAGAAAACGAATGATGAATGTAAGAGGTCAGCAGAGGGGCGCGCTTAGGGGTCAAACGAGGTTTTTCCTCCTTTCCGACGAAAGTTGACCTCCAATCGGAAAATGTTGTAAAAAAGATCTGAGACTTCTGTATAAATTCCTTTTTACACAGCCTCAAACATTCTGAAATATCGAAAATAGCGTTTTGCTCTTTTTAATTTTGAGCTATCTGCACTGGTCTAAATCTTTGAGTATCCACCACGATGTATACAGGGTTGTCCTTGAGTAATTGTACATAGAAGAACAGTACAATCTTTAAACCAACTAGCCTTGATAAAATGTTGATATTAAGGGAGATACAAGGTGTAAAAAAAAGGTAGAACGTGTCGCGGGACACACGGTAGGAACTTTAGTTCCTTTTAAGCAAAAATTATGTAATAAATCTGACGTTATGGATAAACAATTTGCATATTCCTCGGTGGTCGAGTAGTAAACGAACCAGACTCTCATGCAGTAGACCTGGGTTCGATTCCCCGTGAAGGAGTTTTTTTTATTGTTAATTTTAATTTTAAATAATTATTCTGCTTGATATTAATAACGACAACAGGTAAACCTTTGAAATATTTAACAGAATATTCATTATTATAGATAATGGTACGGTACCCATCGTATATTTAAAAAGGGAAACCGTAGCATTATACAAATTGGACATTGAAGAACTGTTCACACAAACTACTATTTCTATCAAAATATACCCTTTTACATTTAAAAACAACCTGCCAAATGTCAAATCAATTTATCCATCCATTTTAAAGTTATCAAATTAAGACATTCAAGTTTTCAAAATTTCAACACCCTGTATTTCGAAAATTAAATGTGCTAGACCCCTTAATCCTCATATCATTTTGTCCAATTTTACGAGAGGAATCTACATGCAAACTTTGTAATTACCCTTAACGTTCGAGATGCTTATACCATTTTTTGCGCGATCGTATTGAAATAAATTCCGAATAAAATAATTTAAATTTCTTCGAAATGAACGAAATGTCAAAAGTGACATTTATACTTCTCGATCAGTTCAAAATATAATTTGCATTTTGATGAAATTGTTATCACTTTTCGACGTCTGAACGGTAAGTAATTTACCGACGTGTTAAACTTAGAAACCAGTAAACACAACCTACCGTCCTGACAACCGATGTTGTAAATAAAAAAAAAGATCAATCGCGCAAAAAAAATTATGGAAATAATAGTAAACATTTATCCGAACAAATTCAAGTGGATCACCAGCACTGCGAATACCAGCTTTGCATATAATTTTAATATAGCATCGGTGGTTCAGTGGTAGAATGCTCGCCTTCCACGCGGGCGGCCCGGGTTCGATTCCCGGCCGAAGCATAAACGTAAAGCTTCGTAAACGAGAGAGATACTCAGGAGAGAGCACACGCACGCAAGCAAGGCACATAACGAAGCAACGTAACATAACGTAACGTAACGTAACGGTCAGATCTTTTGCGTCGCGACCCCTGGTCGCTCAAAAATAACCTGACGTAAAGAACTAAAGTTCCAACATGAAATTTTAATTTTCGTTTTTTACAATAACTTTAACGCTTTTTGACGTATATGCACAAAAATTTGAGGTTATGGGTATTTTGATATGAGAAATCATAATTTTGTATCTATGTTGATGTATTTTGTAGAGGGCGCCACATAGGCCACGTATGCGGCATAAATGTACTCAAAACTTTTTTGCCTTTCACATTAGCGCTACTTTTGTGAAAAGTAATCCACATTATCACAACAACAAAAGGTATATTTATTATTAGGTATCCTCAAATCTTAACGGTTTTAGAGATAATCACATTTTAGTGATTAACTACATGATTATTATTATTTAATGGAAATGTGGTTGTTTCTACGATAATTATTACTCGTATTTTTAAATAGTGAAAGTACCATTTATATTTGTTATGTTAACTGCTACCACACCCTAGGACTGTTCTTCTTAATACTAAAAAAAAATAATTATCGTACACACAACTACATTTTTCGAACGTAATTTCATTAAATAATAATCATGTAGTTAATCACTAAAATGTGATTATCTCCAAAACCGTTAAGATTTGGGGATACTAACGGATATGCCTTTTTTTGTTGTAATGATATGGCTTTAATTATTTTCCACAGAAGTAGCGCTAATGTAAAAGGCATACGTGGCCTAGGAGCGCCCTCTACAAAATACATCGAAGTAGATACAAAATTATGATTTCTCATATAAAAAACCCTCAAGCTCAAATTTTGTGCATATATCTACGTCAAAAAGCGTTAAAGTTATTTTAAAAAACTAAAATTAAAATTTCTACGTACAATTACTTAAGGACCACCCTGTAAAATTGAAATTTAGTTGAATTGAAGCTGCTTAAATACCAAAGCCGTACGTGCTTTTATTTATTTTTACTATTTTGAACAAAATGTATTATAAGTAGGTACCATTGGAAATTCTTTGACTGAATAGCCTATAAGTAATTTTCAATAAGAAGAGAAATTAATGGAGCCTATACAGCTGCGACATTACTTTTTCTCTTTGAATTGCTATAATTTACATTTAATTCGTTTACAATAGAATAGGGTGAGCAAAACGCGGTGATCTGCAGTACAGGCCCGAGTGTAAGACGGTGAAAATAGTTTCTGTGTATTTAGAGCATAACGTAATAGATTGCTGCTTAAGAAAGGATGTTGTTATCTTTTCAAAGCGAAAATTTCACTTTACCATCGAAAAACACACATAGTGTTTTCTACAATTGCGTGTAGATGACTAATTATACAGTGTGTTTTTAAACGCATGCGACAAAATTCAGGAGGTGATTGCTCGTATGAAATTAAGACTGGTCTTTTCTATAACAAAATTTACTGAGCCCACCCCTTTCCGAGATATCACCCTTAAAAGGTGGTGACTAAAATCTAGTTTTTATTTTTTCTCCCAAATTTCCGTAAAGCTAGAATCTTAAAATTCTCTAATTTTCGTGCACTCGCAAAGAAGCATCTTATATATTTGTATTTGGGGGTGAAACTAGCAACCCTTACTTTATTCCATATCAAAACTTTTTATGAAATAATTGAAATCCCTGCAGTTTTATCAAAAAATTTGTATTCTTAAATTTTCTCCCAAAACCAATAGATGTAAAGAAAATAATGATCACCATAATTTATGATTTTGTAATAAATTGAGTGGAGAACAGTGAAAATTTAAAATGTAATATAATTCATAATAATACTGGAAATGCACGAAAATATCCAAAACCCAAATTTCTAGATTCACGGAAATTAAAAAAAAATAGTCACCACCTTGTAAGGGTGATATATCGGAAAGGGATGGGCTGAGAACATTTTTTGTGATAAGAAATGAAATCTTCCTACGGACAGAATGTAAGCAAGACTGTCAGACACCTCATGTCTATTTAAAAAACACTTTTCTCAACAAGGAGTAGCTTCATTATATTTCAACTTAAATCATAATAACTACCTAATTTTTTTCAACAACTGAAGATGTTCTTTCATTGCAGTCAAAAAAGTCTCTATTTGTAATATTTTTAGTTGTTGGGTTTGAATTTAAAACGGATTTTTAGTCTTGATCTTGAATATCTCGAACATGTAAGATCCCACATTCTTCCACTATAAGCTGCTTCACATTTTCTTTGCTAAACGCAGTTTTTGTGTCTTCTATTGTCGATCTAAATATTAATTTTAAAAAAATGTATAGAAAATCACCAGCATCAACATTTCATATATATTTTTCTCAACATCTCGTACTGAATCTGAAGCTGACAAGAAATTTGCTGCATGAATAAAAAAAATTAGCATCAGTGAGAAGTCGGTGGATATATTTCCGGTACCTACTAATGTAGGATAATTTATCAAGAAGTAATATTGAATTTGACGAATGGATCTGCTAATGGCATTTTTAAGAAAATTATATCAGATAGCTTTTAGAGATCGTTTCCGTTTTTTTTTCGTGGTTCTGAAATGTATTTTTCAAATATACAGAGCTTCCAGAGACGTTGTTATATATGGAAAGAGTTTCTACAAAATGTTCAGCTCAATATATCTTCCGTCTTAGAATAAAAAACATTTTTTTGGGCTCTACACATCAACATACTGGCATTCAAGAGCCATACAGAAATTACTAGGCGTCTGTAGCTTTTTTTTCTATAGCCACAAGTAAATTATAGGCTTTAATTGAATATTACAGAATAAAAATATAAGATGTTTCACTCCAGGGCGGTTTAATTCAAGTTGCTGTCCCAAACGGACGCCGCTCTCATAAATTATGTTTACGACTCGCTTTTGTTGTCAATAACGAGACCGGTAGATACCGGATAAGTTCGAAAAGCTTATTTTATTTCAAGCTATACAGGGGTAATTAGAGAAATATATATTTAAATTAATAGGATTATTTATCACGAAGGTATATTTTGAAATGTTAATCATTTCGAAAAATGTTCGAGATGTGAATTTGAAAAGGTAAGTAAAAAATAAACTTGAATTTTTACAATTAATCAATTCACATTTTTTATCCAGCATCTTAGTAATTTTGTGATACTTATTGATAATCTAGCAGATATTTATCACAAATTCAATTAAATATACTTATTAGCCACCAGAATAATAGGGCCACTAAATCTTAAATTTTGATCTTTAAATAATGCGTATTTTTTGGATTGGCAAGGTTAAAACAGTAAAAAGAGAAGCAGCTGCTTCGGGTCCTCTTTTCCAATAAAATTCAAAAATTCTCTTAATAGTTTGGGTTAAAAAATGAAACAATTATAATTATTTTAATTTTTTCAATTTAAAAAATAAATAAACATTATTATATTCAACAAAATAAATAATGAAAAAAAAAACAATTAATTGTAATTTTAAAAAATAAATAATTTTTTTTAACAAAACCGAGAACAAAACTTACCTAAACAAAATTTCTAATAGTAAATTAACAAAATGAAAAAAACCTTTTTTTTAGTGAACAAAAAACAAAGTAAACAATAAATAATGAATACACAAGTAAATATAATTTTAAAAAAAGGTGAAAATATTTATATAACAAAACAAACAAAATGTCTAACTGTAAATAATCAAAATAAAAAAAACCCTTGCTTTTAGTCCACAAAAAACAAAGTGAACAATAAATAGTAAATACACAATTAAATGTAATTTTAAAACTTACCTTAAGTTAAATTCTGAATTTTAAGTAAAATTATGCACAATTATTTTACTTTTCACCCAAATGTTTAGCTGCCATAAACTAGCATCACTCCATCACTTGAAATCTGAACACAGCAAGAAAATCTTAATAAAAAATGTAGCAAACTGTCCCACTACTAGCACAATTTTGTAAATGGGCAAAAAAACGCCAATATTATTTTTATGTTCCATCAGCATCGGCAAAAATAGAATATAATGCTTTGCCGCTTGTCGGTAATTATGAATATTTTACAACCTTTAACGGGCCCCCAGACCACCGCCTTATGGGCCTTATGGGCCTTATGGTAAAATAGGCCCTGAGGATACCTTTATTAAAAAATTTCATAAATGTTGTAAAATACCAAGTTTGGAGTTTGATTCATGTGTTGAATTTAATATATTTGTCTTTCAAATCTTTTAATATACATTTGAGAGTAAAATATATACGGAATCTGGTATAGAGACTTGGCTAATATTTGAAAGGAAATTGATTACATGTATGATGAAAAGAAAATTAAGTAAATTCGTTCAAAAGGAACTGACCAATTCGACTTTGGTTAGCTATAGAATTGAATTTTTGTAATGTACTTGTTTATATAATATCCTTATTATAAAAATAAATCCGTAATTTTGTATTAGCAAATATGTCAAAATATTTAGTGTTTAAGCTTTGCTATTAAAAAGAAAAAAAGAGAAAAATATTAATGTGACCTTCTGCTCATTTCAACGATTAATTAATAAATTTAAAAAATCTGTACAACAGAAATATAAAACACGAACAACCAATAAACACCGTTCTAAAATAACAGCGCTCGACGGGCGACGTCCCGTATAATATGCCAAATTAAATGCAAGTAAGGACGTAGCGACGTACTGTACCATCCAAGTCACCAGACAGTCACCAGCGGCATCGGTGCTATACGCGGTAAATTCGAACGAGTGAAACATCTCATATTTTTATTCTATAATCTTTGCTTTAATGCCTTATTACTCATCTTAATATCACAATTAAAATCTTCCTCAGCTCTCTTCCGAATATGCTGACTATTCATCTATAAAAATTTGTCTATTTAAAGCAATAAAATGTTTCGAATCGAATATAGCATATTACTATAAAAAAAAAGAATAATTCAGGTCAGGTACACTTTGACTAAGTTAAAGTAAAGTTTTCCTGCCTTGTCGAATCCATATTGTGCATTAGAAACACGTACAATATGGAATACGGAAAAGTCACCCCAACCGATTTGACCGTTCTGATTTTTAAACCGAATCATCAAAGATGACCAACTCTTATATAGAAAATGCGATTCAAAGTCATTTGGGATTTCCCTTTGGGGCTTCTACACTTACTTCTTTTTTAATTTTCAAGATGCTGCGTTTTTTTTTAAATTGGTTCATCTCTACACCGTTAAGGGGAATCTATCGGCAGCGATTTGACAAAATATCGAAGTATTTTTGGCAAAGAATTTTGAGGTAATGGATGTATTGAAAATTAAGGAAAAAATATATCATGTAGATTAATGTTGAACTTAGAGTTCTCATCGAATAAAAACTTTGAAATGCTAACCAAATTTTGTTGAAAAAATACGAATCTTGAGGTAATTACACATATTAAGCACAAAGTTTGAGCCCTTGTAAAAAATTAAATATGGATTAAATGGAAAAACTAATTGATAAGAAGTCTAATTTGAAGCTTTATGAATACTATATAAAAATCTCAGAATCCTCAAATTACTTATGACCGTACAATTCCTTATTGAAATTCGGTTGCTACCACTAAAATATCGGATAAAAATCCATCTCTCGCCTTTCTATCCTTCTATGACTGACATTGTCTCTCTGCTTCGGTAGTCGCGTGCCGTTCCATTGTTGATACAACGCTCGCCGGTCTCGGCGGTCTCCCAGTTCAGTACTGACGAAGCTTATAGAGTAGTACGCGAACCAAAATCCGCTTGGACCGCTTGGCTACCTACATGTTGCGGAGCTTTCATATTTCTAATAAAATTTTCGTTATGTGAACTTAAACGTGAGGACGTAGGGAAACAAAAAAATATACAAAGCATAATTGTTCAAGGTCGAATTTGGTAGATGACATATAAAAATCATAGTTTTATTCAAACCGTAATTTTTGAAAGGTCACGAGGATATGTAATGAATGTATCCTTCTATGGATACTTGGTAGATTATAGGTGTGGAAGGGCCTCTGAATAGGTGGTGTTGCTGGTCACTCGGTGGGTCATCTTACAGGAATAAAACAACTACCTGTAGCACTGGGGCACGTTCTGTTTATAACTTTAATTTATTATTATACATTAAACTACTTATTACTAACACTAATATTAATAGTAATGGTATTCATAATAAATTATAATGAGAATCGATAATTAGAATGCCCCTTAAAACACTATCGTTAGCATATTCATACGACGAGTCAAGTTCATCATAGGTAAATATAAATAATACTGTTTATGTTTATTTCATGCTCTGAACTTGACTTCGTACGTACAACCTTACTATTTCATATTTATGTAACGATTCGTGATTTATTGAAATTAGCTTCAAGGGAATTTATGTCTTTTTAATTAAATATTTTATAATAATAATTTGAATAATTAATAACTTTATATTTCGACCAAAAGGCATCACAGATATTTAATTGAACTGAGAAGCTGAATTTCTCTATTAGTGGTTGATAATTTTCCATTATCAACCTAGGTCAATAATGGATAAATTCAAATATTTTGAGAATTCAGGGATAGTAGTTCAACATAAACTTGTGCAACATAATTTTGTATACCCAGGAAATTGTCTTTTATATTTACGGGCCCGCGTTGATCATGGTTGGCGGCTATTGTACTGCAGATGTTTTTGATATTAGATTCAAGCTGACATACTCTACCATGACCAGAAATTGGAATACCCGGGATTCGTTTTCCTTATATTGTCCCCATGAGCCTAAAAAACCCGCTCATCGAAAACCTTACGTAACCTAATCTACTCACAACGTTTTGACAGTGTAGTTACTATCTTTATTCGGCGTTTGGAGGTGAAACATCATTAAAAACCATTGTAGAGTGAGTTGTATGGTCTGTCGCAGCATATCTCCTAAGATGTAGCTGTTTCTCATTCGCAAAACGTTTATATTTAAATAAATTATAATTTTATCATTTAAGTTATGAAATGTTATATGAGCTGTGATAATTCAAAAATTCCCTATACGATATTTTAACCCTTGTTCATTATAGCGACACAAATTAAAAAAAAAGCACTCAAAAATTATTACTCATCTAGTTAGGGACTGTGATGAGCGAAGTTTCCCTTTTTTCCCCATAATAATATAACCCTGTCGACACTTAAATAAAGTAACTGTTGGAAAAGTTTCAACATCAAACTACATTAGCTTGATAAATTAACATTAAATATGTATATTCTGTAAAATATTAACTAACCGATTCTTGCATACGGAAATGGCCGCCATCGTTGTCTCGGCAAATCTACTCAAAATGGAGGCTTACTTTTTATTACGTGTATACTGAGTGAATGAATGAATATTGGAATAAAGACGAATGAGGTTTTTTTTTTTAATTTGAATATGTAAAGTTTGTCCAAATTGAATTGTAGAAGTTGAACAAGTGCTTCAGCTTCTGTAAATGATTTTAGATCAGGCATGATGAGACTCCATGCTTCTGTTGTATTGGTGTCGGAGAGTTATTATACAGTGTGGTAACCCCTTATGGAATAAAATTCTTTATGTCATTATTTTAGAAAATTATAAAAAATGCCCTGACACGTCAACTTTTGAATTGAGTTGTGCGTTATGTAAACATAAATGTAAATGTACAGGGTGATTCACGCAAGTATGCCATAGTCGGTGTTGTTTTTTTAAATGAAACACCTTGTATATTTGCATAGTTTTTAAATCCTCTTAATGAATCAATTTCAACAAACTAAATAATGTAAGGTCAATTATGAATTATACAGGGTGAAATTTTTATTTTTACAGTTATTAAACACATACATAAAATACCTAATGTTTTGATTTTAATACATTGAAATAAATACTCAAAATGTTCTACACCTAGTTGTTAGCAATAGCACAGTCTCCTATAGAACTCCTCCTTAACTTTGTTTAAAGTTTGAGGTGAAATATTCCGTATTTCTGTAGTTATCCTGTCTCTGAGGTCTACAATGATAGTTGGTTGTGTTGCATATACTTTGTTCTTGAGATAAACCAACAGAAAAAAACCCATTAAAGCATAATGGGGTGTTGCCCCGTCTTGCTGGAACCAAACATTTTCATTCGGTAAGCTAGGATCTATTGCGTTGGGATATAAGTTTGCCAATGCAGGAATAACTTCATTTCTCAGCATATTTAAATATTTTTCAGCTGTCAAATTTCCATCTATAAATATGGGACCAATAATATGGTCGCCTATGATACCGGCCCAAACGTTCACCTTTTGATGGTACTGAGTATGTGTCTCTCGCACCCAATTAGGATTCTCTGCTGACCAATATCTACAGTTCTGTCGGTTTACCTCTCCATTCAATGTGAATGTTGATTCGTCAGAAAAAATAATGGTACCAAGAGCTATCTCATTTCTGTTCAGCTTATTCATCAATCTTTCGCAGAAGCCCATTCTACAATCTGGATCGTCTTCTGTTAACTCCTGCACAAAAGTTAATTTGTAGGGATGAAGTTTTTCTTTATGAAAACATCTTAGAACAGTTGTATGACTAACATTATTTTCACGGGCAATTTGACGTGTACTTGAAGTTGGATTCTCTTCGACACTTAACAAAATATCCACTTTCACATCATCTTCAACGAAGTGTGGTTTTCTTTTCAATTGTTTGACATGTCCAAGCTCTCTGAATTGTGCATGAACTTTAGACACAGTACTTTGTGAAATATTAGGCAATTCGGGATACCTGTGATTGAATAAGTTTGCCACTTCAACTTGACTTCTGCAGTTATCCCCGTACCCGATCATCATTAAAATCTCAATTTGGTGAGTCTCAGTTAAATATTTCATTGTTATGTCGACAAGGAAAGAGTATTTGACAAAGATTTTACTTCTTCAGTTTAAACTGTCAACACATCAACAACTGACAGAATAGAAAACAATCAACATAATTTACCGATTTTGTTTAATTATTGGCGTTTTTAGGCAATTTTCAGGTATTTATGATAAAATTCATGGGCGTAGCAGGTTTTGTTTAATATACAAATACGTCCAATAATTAGTTAGTTTAGATTTTTGATAAATCCATATTTAGCTAATTTAAAAAAGTACCTACCAATATCTTAAGTGTAATAAATTATTAATTTTAAAATTTCACCCTGTATAATTCATAATTGACCATACATTATTTAGTTTGTTGGAATCGGTTCATTAAGAGGATTTCAAAAATATGCAAAAATACAGGGTGTTTCATTAAAAAAAACAACACCGACTATGGCATACTTACGTGAATCACCCTGTACATTTAAATTTATGTTAACATAACGCACAACTCAATTCAAAAGTTGACGTGTCACGGCATTTTTTATAATTTTCTAAAATAATGACATAAAGAATTTTATTCCAAAAGTGATTTCCACACTGTATGAGCTTCATGCGTAATTTTTTAGACATTTACTAATATTTGCAAGACACTGAGAAAAATAACTAGGTCTGAAAAGCAGGAACTTCTTAAATAATTCAAATAAAGGTACTGAAACATTTTAAGCTCATATGAAGCCTGACATGCTTTCCACTGCATTTGGCTAGGTAATTAAAAATAAAATTCGTAAATCGAAACATAAACCCTGTTCATGCCTAAAGATACTGGTCTAAGTTATACATGAACTATTAAGTCCTATGTATCTTCAATTTCTTACTCCTAGAAGGATAAACTGGCTCGAAGGGATGTCCTCGAGTATTCTACGATTGCCCTGTGAATTAGGGATATATGGGAATTTTGAATGTCGAGGGATTCATAATGTTAATCCTGTATTTGAGGTCCAAAAGGAAGACAAAATTGATGAAATATTAAATTTACTGAAACATTTCCAGCTATATGCCCCATATTGAGATGATAGAAAATTTTCAGTTTGTAAAAAATGTACAAGAATTCAAGAAAACCATTTCAAGAGGTGCAAGAACTACTGGAAATCTATTCTTAATTATCTTTTTGGTCTAGGTACTGGGAATTTTTTCACTAAGGAAAGAAAATGATGCAAATCAATCCTATTGTCCTAAAGTATTTAGACTTCTTGTTTATCATCATCTATTCACTTTTTTCAAGAAATATAGGAATTACCTAATCTTACTTTTTTTAAAATATATACAAATACTTATATTATTTATGTTGCGATATTTTCGTTCTCTTTTTTAGAGTCCATATTATTTATATCATTTGGGGTGAAGAAAAAGCCATCAGTGATTTGTATTTGAATGGAAAATCAGACAATGTTTGCTAGTGGCTCTTATTTCTATAAAAATGTAGAAGTTTTGCAAAGATCGAAAAATTCAGGCCTTTTTGTCGAAATTAATGAATAAGGCTGTAGTTTAGATAAAACGGAAAAATCAAGAATCTATTCTTGGCCTATTTATAATCAAAAACGTATACTTTCCAGCTTTTAGTTTATAACCTACTTTTTTTATAACATTAACCTCATAGTTTTGATCGTAATAACAATTTAAAAACTGTTCTGTGAGTGAAGTATCTCGAAACTTTTCCACTCCTAGGTGGTTAAAGACTGTATATTATTTTATTATTCGGAGAATTTAAAATCTCCGCATCTCAAAATGCAATTTTATTCATATTTTCTCGAAATAAAAATGTTACTACCTATTAAGTTAACATTTATGGACATATGCCCTTATATAATCGGTAAGTGGTGCCCTCATACAATTCCAAGCAAACTACAGCGTGATATTGAGCGATGCTGTCCCTCTTTCTGTCTCTTTTCGCTCCCACTTGTTGTCTCCCTTCTGCGCCAGTGTAACACGAATTTACGGATCGACATTTGCCGGCATTTTCATTTTCAGACGATTCTTTAATATCGCATGCTCTTTTGAATAATAAAATGCTCTTCTCTGCCACTAATTCTATTTTCAAAGTTACCTAGCAAAGCTCATATTAATTCCTTGAAAAAAAAATTTGAAAAAAATGGGTAGAGCTATTTACAACAAATTATTTAAATAACACATGAAGACTGGATGTAATGCGAGAGTAGTGGAAGACAGAGTGGAACTCACTGACTGCGTTGACCAAACATACATTGTGCATGTGACATTTTTTTAATGTTCATAACAGTAATTTGCAATACATAGATACAGAGTTCGACAAAAGTCCGGGACCGGACAAATATCGAGAAAAATATGAATTTTGTGAAAAATCTTCTTATACCACAAATTCTACTCCAACTTGAACTATAATTTGAAAATATTTTGAAATGTACAGGGTGTTCCAATAAAGTGTAGCGTATCAAAGCTATATTTTTTCTTATGGAACACCCTATATTTTATTGCATTTTCTGATTCCCCCTAAAAAATATAATTCTCCTTCATGATGGTTCCCTATACCTAAATACAGAGGGTTAAGAGCTATGCTGACTTTTTTAAAAATGTGAACATTTCGAAAAAAATTAATAACTCATTGATATAACAAATTCTAGCAAATTTTCTTGTACATCTAAATAGTTGGACATTCGTTGAATGTATTCCACGATTAGTACTTGATATCTCTTTACAGGGTGTTTAGAATTTTCAGTTTCATTATTAGAGCATTCAATGTGCAGTATCAGGCTTATTTTAAATGGAGCACCCTGTATATCAATGATTCATCATATTCAAAAAATGTCCTCTCTCGAATAGTATGAGGGTGTCCTATACCTAGGTATTATACTTTTCGTGCAATTTACAATTTTTTTAAATTGTATGCTAAATCGATTTTAAAACATCTACAATTTTCTCTGAATTTCAAACTAATGATCTTGGCATAGTTGTTGTGAAAATCTAAATAGATATATATTTCCCTAAAAAACCTAATTGGTATTGGTATTGTTTTTTGTTTATGGAAGTTACCTACATGCACTATTCAATACACTGAAATGTTTCTAAATATTTAGAAATATATTAAAAGTTCATGGTGTGTTAAGCAGTATGGGTAACTTCCACACGGTTCTCTAAATAATTAGGTTACTTAGGAAAATATATCTTTCACAAATATTGGTCTATGCCGTTTCCAGACTATTTCGAACAACAAAGTTGACTTTCGTTTTGTATGTGTGGACTAGTCGATCGAATTGGTCGATGGTTATTGGTTAGTCTGGACACGGATTAAAATGTATTTTTATGACAAACATGTTTAAATCTAATAAAAATCAATGGTCTCTATTTATGCATAAAACTGTTAAGTAGGAAAGCAGGATAGGAATAAAAAACTTGCTGCTGAATATTTTGATCTATTAGAAAGAAAACTATACATTTTTAAAATAGATACCATACATTTATGAAATGGAAACCATACATTGTTAAAATTAAACATACCTACATGATCTAAAACATAACCAACAATGGTATCCACAAGATAGCCTTGTCTATCCATAAGTGTGCTCATTAATGCTTTCCCCATATTAGTTTTTGGAGTTCTTGGAGTAGATCTGACAGGTTTAATTGAGAAATGTGTATGTTTGAGGTACATTTCGCTTGCTTGTTACTTCTACCTACTTGAATATAATTGTCATCTATTTCCTTACCTTCAAAGATATTTCACAATTCTTGTAATCGCCATGAGTTTAACAATTAATTCATTCTATTATTAAACTTATTTTTGTCCAGAGCACTTTAACCACGTACTTCACGCAAAAACAAAATAATTAGTAACATTACAAAAACTGATCTAATTTCACATGCAGACTGACGCCAAACGTATACAGGTGGTGAAAGTGATGTAAAAAAAGTACCTACCCGTTACAAAGTAACGGGTATTTGTCCAATACCGAAAGTAACGATTCCCTGTTGTTAGAAATACTCGTTACTCGTTACCCGTCTTACTCATCTTATAAAAAAAGATACTGAACGTCAACCTACTAGTACTACTGACGACACTGAAAATGAAACCGTGCCTGAACCAAAAAATGAAAATGAAAATACCAAGGACCCATCGGACAATACAGAAAATTACGATATGATTTGGCAGGATTTTGATACATGTGTAAAAAATTCTTTGCATGTGACAAGCCCAACAGCAGTCGCCATCGCTGAAATCAAAATGTTTTCAGAAGAGCCAAACCTTGAAAGAAAAAAGGATCCCCTCGTTTGGTGGTGCGAGAGGCAAAGAGTGTATCCCTGGTTATCTAAATTAGCCAAAAAGTATTTATGTGTTTGTGCCACTTCTGTTTCGTGTGAACGCATATTTTCTAAAGCCGGTCAAATAGTAACGGAACGCAGAAACCGATTAAAATAAAAAAATGTGGAAAAGCTCATATTTTTGAATTGTAATAATGATTTATAAAAATAAGCATTTTGTCTTAAGTTAATTTTTATTTTTAATTTCCTCTTTAGTTTTTTTGTTTGTCGATTACATTTTATTTTATATTTTATTTTTTTTTTTGTTTTGTGAAAATAAAGGAGTTTTGTTGAATAAAATCCCAGTTATCGAGTTATCCCAGTGTTCTCTGATTATTTTTTTTAATACTAATAAGTACCGAAATAAGTCTAATATGATTCTTTTATATGAATAAAAAATAAAAATAGTAACTAATATTGGAATATTGTACCGTTACTGAAAACTAGAAGTACCGAAAGTAACGAGTATAAAGTACCGGGTATTGATATTAAAAGTAACGAATCGGTACAAGTATTCAAAAGTAACGAAAGTTTACATCTCTAGTGGTGACCGTTACTGAATAATAGGGAAGGGTGGGGTGAGAATTCTTTGTTTCAATTGCCACATACTTTGTAGGCTAATGTGATTTCTTACGGGTGGAGAAATATGTGATTTGTAGCAAATAAGTTTTTTTTCTCGTAACAAAAAATGTACAATTATACTGAAATACTTATTTTTTCGGTATAGAGTAGATCTTATTTGAGGCTAATAACCTATAGGCTTATTCAAAAAATGTTAATTTTTGTCAAAACTTTCAAATGATTTACTATGAATATTTAATTTGTTGTTTCAAAGTGATGGAATATTATTGAAGATGTTAGGTTTTTTTCTGGGTAATGAAAACAATTTTTACTCAAATAGCATTGTTATATTTTATAACAAAATATTATATTGTGCTTTGTAGACTTTCATAGTTTCTGAAGAACAATTGTATGAAGGTTAGCATATAGAAGAACAAATTTTTTTACATTAAAGAAATTACACTCGAATAAATCATTTTTTTATATCAAAATTTCCCAATATTTTCACATTGATAAGGCTTCTTAATAATAAATAAGCAATGTTAGTTTTAAACAAAGGGGGGTCAAACAAATCAGTTTATTTGTCTATAAATAACTCTTCTCTCTGTGTACAATTTAAAAAAATTGTAAATTGCACAGAAAGTGTAATACCTAGGTATAGAACACCCTCGTAACATTCGAAATGGGACATTTTTTGAATTTGATGAATTATTAAAATACAGGGTATTCTATTTAGAATAAGCCTGATGCTGCACATTGAATGATCTAATAATGAAACTGAAAATTCTGAACACCCTGTAAAGAGATATTTAGTACTCAATAGTTGAATACATTTAACGAATGTCCAACTATTTAGATGTAAGAGAAAATTTGCTAGAATTTGTTATATCAATGAGTGACTCTATAATGATGTTCAAGAGACTCAGCTATATAAAACCTAAAATAAATTATCTGCACTTTATGTGTCAATAGCTTTTGACCCACTGGCCATAGTAGCGCCACCAATTAACCTACTTTTGATGTACACTTTTTATAAACAAAGTGTGTGCTCCTTAAGCCTAGTCTCCAAGTCCTTGGAGCTGCCTTTGCGCGTCTGAATGATATGGTTAGACTTAGCACTTCAAAGACTTATCACCTCTTATTGGGAAGATTGAACTTAAAAGGGTTAATTTTATTTGAATTCAAATACTCAGGGGTTCCCAATATAAAAATGGAGAGAAGCTGTGTAGAAAAAAAATGAAAAGATTGGGAGAAATTTATTCAGTTGTAAAAATGCCTGTTCGCCCTATGAGGGTGGATTCAATTCATTATTTCGCAGTGGCACAGATTAAAAGGTGAAAATAGGGAACTTTTAAAACTTGCACGGAAGCACATTTTTCATTTAGTACATCCTATCGGGGAAAGTGCGAGAGGGAAGAGATACTGCGAAAAGTATTCCATCCATAAACGTAAAACTTTTGCTAAAAGT
Source organism: Galerucella calmariensis (assembly GCA_910591675.1). NCBI lineage: Eukaryota > Metazoa > Arthropoda > Insecta > Coleoptera > Chrysomelidae > Galerucella > Galerucella calmariensis. The sequence goes on from CAJUYG010000742.1 coordinate 53,323, forward strand.
ATTTTTATAACTCCCAGATTTCCAACAGAGGTTCACGGTTACCGTTCAGACTTTATACAGCGTGTAACTTCAATAAAAATTTAATTATATAAACATGTTTTTTTATTTAAACACGAAAAGGAATAAAACGATGTATATATATTGACTGTCGAAAAAATCTGGCCAAAATTAGGCTTTTCTATTGTTGTGTTTATTTCTGTTCACTTTGATTTCTTCTTCCTAAGGACATTCTGTCCATACTGTATACATATCATAGTATCCATCAATGTAATTTGGGATTGTTTTCGAACGTCTTCAAGAGCAAGTCGTAATAGTCAATTGTTCACAGCTTAGAATGCTTACATTAGAATTGATTGATGATTATTGAAGCCAGTTCATCCGGAAATCCATCCTTAACCCTGAAATGAGAACGGAGCCTCCCCAATGTAAACGCAAACTGAATATTCAATGTTTTTAAGCCACCTAATAAGAAACGCTTTGCGAAATATTTTGGTTGTAACCTCTTCATTTAACTTGAATTTCAAAATAAACGCCTTATAATTTTGTTGAAATATATTTTCTTAATACGTGAACATTTTAGGTGTTGCACTTTACATGTGGCTAAGTGTATTAGAAAATAGAGATGCTATATTTGGAATTGTCAATAAAAAGATTTTTAAATATATCGCGAATTTTACACTAATGACATTTTTATTACAAACTTAGGGACACAGAAACTGCGGAAAGATACCGACTAGCACTGGATAAGAAATTTGAAAATTTCTCAGAAAAACTCGAAATTAGCAATGTGGACACTATGTGGAGTAATTTTAAAACTATGCTTCTGGAGACAGCTAGAGAGATCTGTGGAAGTAGTAGGAAAACTAATTACAAAAAAAAAACGGCCTAGTGGTCGGATGAAATAAAGAATCAAATAAAAATAAAAAAACAAAAGTGGAAAATTTATCTAAATAATAGAACAATAGAAAATTATGAGCAATATAAAACAGAGAGATGAAGAGTGAAAGAATTAATATCGATCGCTAAGAGGAGCAAGTGGATTGAATTTGGCGAAAAAATGGAGACATATAGTGAAGCTAACCGAAAATTATTCTATAAAACGTTAAAAATATTGAGGAAAGGGAAAACAGAGGTGGTAGCGAGGATAAAAACCATAAATGGAGAAATAATAACGGGAGAGACCCAAATAATGGAAAGGTGGAAAGAATATTTTAAATAATTACTAGTAGTAAGCGAAGACCATGAAGAGAAGGAAGTAATAAACGAACAAACACAAATTCATGCTGAGGAAAATAGAAATGTACAGTATATAAGAGTAGATGATGTAAAAGAAGTAATTAACCGGCTTAAGAATGGGAAAGCAACAGGAAGTGACAAAGTAACGAATGAGATGGTTAGATATATGGGACAAAAAGGAACAGAAATACTTGTTGAGTTAATAAAGTTTGGTACGAAGAACGAGTACCGCAAGAATGAAAAACAGCATTAATAACACCAATATATGAGAAAGGAGATAAATATGATTGTAATAACTACAAAGGAATCAATTTACTAAATGTTTCTATGAAAGTTTACCAACAAATATTAGACACAAAAATTAAATCAGTAACAGAAAATAATCTGGAAGAATGCCAAAGTGGATTTAGAAAGGGAAGTAGTATTCAGGATCACATATTTACACTAAAGCAGATCATGGAGAAGACAATAGAGCGAGACAAACAAGTATATTTAGGTTTTATTAACATGGAAAAGGCCTTTGATCGAGTACCAAAAAATAAACTATGGAAAATACTAACAGAAAGAGGAATAAAAATAAAATGATCAGAGTATTGAAAAATAGATACAGTGAAAACACTAGTTTTGTTATCCTTCAAAATAATATCTCACAACAATAGAGGGATTGAGGCAAGGAGGAGGTCTAAGTCCTACACTGTACACAATATATATATTGATGAGGTAATAAAGGAATGTAAAGTAAAAGTTAAAAAATTTAGGGTAGGATACAGATACATGGAAATGGTGTCGGAAGGAGCATTTGCAGATGATATAGTCATTGTGACTGAAAAGGAAGTTGATTTACAAAAGAACTTAGAGATTTGGAATTATGCACTGGAACAATATGGTATGAAATTAAATAAAAACAAAAATAAATTTATGGCAATAGGGAAGGAACATAAAAACATACAGATAAGAGTAGACAATGTTATAATTGAACAAGTAAAAAGTTTCAATTATCTAGGTGTAGAACTACAAGAGAACGGGAGACAAGAAAAAGAAATAAATGATAGAGTGCAAAAAACATTAAAATTGTACTACGCAATGAATCAAACTTTTATAAACAAAAAACAGATATCGATGAAGACCAAATTAAATGTATTTAAGACCAAATATAGACCAATTCTGACATTTGGCTGTGAATCATGGACACTGACAGGCAGACAGAAGAGCTAAATACAAGCAGTAGAAATGAAAGATCTGAGAAGAGTTACTGGAGTCAAAAGAATAGATGAAGTAAGAAATACAACAATAAGAAAGGATCTAGAAATAAAATCGACACTTGAGTATATTCAATCAAGACAATTGGGAGAAAACAAAGAATGTCAAATTACAGAAAGTTAAGCAAGAAATTATATTATGTTGCACAAGATTTTCCCTGAATTCTCGAAATATTTGAATTTGTCCATCATTGACATAGGTTAATAATGGGAAATCATTAACCACTAATAGAGCAATTCAACTTCTCAGTTGTCTAGAAGAAGCAATATTCGTCAACTTCACAGCTAGAAGTGGAAAACAATTTTTTTGTATTTAAAAATAACCTCTCTCTACTCACACCTTCAGCAAAAAGGGAATGGGAAACTATTGATTTGTATAGAAAGTTTTGTCGATAAATATTGAAAAACCAATCATCGAAATAAAATTGCTTTTTTTCTCATACCGCCTCTACTAACGGACCGAATGCAGATATCATGAAGGAATTTTCGCATGATAAATTACTACTATATTGACGTAGACAAGTTGACGCATTTAGAGCCAATTTACTTCACTGTTGGATGCCTGTAAAGGATACAATTAATCCTTAATCGAAATGTTGCTTCCCCTTTCTGTTTTTTTTTTTGTTCTAATTAAAATTTTATTGACTTACCTTTTCTCTGAAACGTAAATTACTGCGACTCTCGGACTCGGTTTCTCTGTTTTGCTAAAAGAAACAGATTATTCCATTGGTAGATTAAAAAAAAAACAAATTAGTCCGGTTGTCGCGTCGAACTTAGTCTGCTGTGTGTACCAAAACTAAATTAATTTATTTATGAGAGTAATTTAGTTTTCGTTTTTATTCGCTTCGTTTGGACGTTTAAATTTTCTTTGTAGGATTTTATTTAATTAGCAAAAAATTCAATTATTACATCTTACTATGTAAAGGTTTTTCTATTTTAAATAATATACATTTTTACAAGTTGATTCTTTTAATATTTTCAAAAGGGAAATTTAAAATTAATTTTTGTTATTTGTAAGTCTTTTTTTTATTATATGGTGAAATTAGTCGAAGTTTATAAGTTTTGGGGTTTTAAAAAGAAAAGTTTTCGCATTTCCGGAAGTCGTATATCTCCGAACTTTGATTTTGCCGAGTTTGTTTCTTCCGTTTGCTGCAGACGGTTTCCTTTTTCCGCGAAAAATATTTTCTTGGTATAACCTGTAGATTCAGTCGTTCGTAAAGAAATTTCTACAAATAATTTTTTTTGCTTAAGATTTATACAAAGTGTAGCACCGAAAATAGTCTTGTCAAACCCAATGTTAACAGATAGAAAATGATAACCGAAGCCTTGGAAATCAACAAATATTCCAACAGGACGGGACTCCTCTACATTCTGCTATAGCTGAGTTAACACTCATTTGTACTGGATGTCTCACATAGATCAATGACTTCTGAATTATCCAGGGCGTTTAGGTTAGGTTCTTCCAAATTTGACACAATTTATGTCGAATATGGTATTACCTAGCCCAAATGCTTTGAAACTTTGCTTGGTATTTACTACACGGCGGCCCATTAGTGCGACAAAGTTCAATATCTTTGTACCAATAAAAATGGCGATAAACTTCTTACGATGTAAAGCAGATCAGGATCTACAGTGACAGTCAAGCTGCCCTTAAGGCATTCCAGAGCTCTAGGGTGACATCTCGGCTGGTATGGGAATGTGGCGAAGAACTTAGAAGACTGGCGACTCGGAACAGTGCAACACTGGAGTGGGTCCCAGGTCACAAAGGAATCGCTGGCAATGAAAAAGCTGACGAACTCGCAAGAGCAGGATCGTCAACTCTGATAAACGGACCCGAACCTGCTGTGGGCATCCCCAGATGCTTAACTAGGTAATGGTTAAGAGGGTGGGAGAAAGAACAACACAATAAACACTGGAAGAATACGCCCAGGCAAATACATGGGAAGAAATTTATGAAAGAACTATCAGAAAAAGTAGCGAAAGAACTGCTTTCAATGTGCAGGAACAAACTACTCACCATAACAAGACAATTTCCCACAAAGGAGCACCTAAACAAAATAGGGCTGTATAACGGAGACCTTACATGTAGGAGATGCAAAAAGGATATCGAAACAGCTATACTATACTATATAATATATATATACTGTGTATACTATACAACTGTGAGACGCTGGACCACAGGAGGCAGAAACTGTATTGTAGACCTCAAATGACTCCAGAAGACTTCTACAACCAACCAGCAAAGAACCTGTATAAGCTAATACAGGGAACGGGTTGGCTGAATAGTCTGTAGTCAGAACACTAGGAGTATCCACAATAAGCCCAGGCTGAGGTGGTGCCGGCGAAGGGACGGCTCCTTGAAAAAATAAGGGTTAAAAACTGCCTCTTATAAAATTATTTTTGTCTATACAGGGTGCTCTAAAAAGCCCGCACAGTAAGAAATTCCCATTTTTTAAATAGAACACCCTGTATATTTTTACATTTCCAGATTCTACATAAAATAATATTTATTCCCATATTAAATGCATTATTATTCTATGGTTAACAGATATTGACTTGAAAAACATTGATTTTTGGTCCAAATAGACTTGTTGTCTATTCCACCGATACAAGTGCGTGAGGTTATACTTTTTCGCAACAAATGCGCAAAAGTACTTCACGCACAAGTGTCATACAAAACTTTATCTACGAGAACATGAAGCAAAAATACAAAAAATGTGCTCTGAAGGGGTTGAAAAACATAAAAGTAAATTTTCTATAAGCAAATATACCTATAAACAAAGAATTCTAATTTCAGGTGGTGTGCAATCCGAAGAAACGTATTCTTCTTGAGGTTTTTCCATTCTAAATAGATGTAATTGAAATTTTAAATATAAAAGAAAATATTTTTCACTATGTCTGACACTTCTGTCAAATTAAATGACAGCACGAAAGTTTATACAACAAACGACTAAAACCAAGGCAACTCAATCATTATGTAGCTAAAAAATAGTATTAAAATGATAATTTTTTACTGAATATAGTAACCAATCAAATTACTTAATTTCAAGTCATGTGTCAAATTTCATCCAATCACCGCTGTATTACAGCGATAATACCCTACATGTGGTGTTTTCAGTTTGGTGTTTATGTTTTATTAAAAATTAATTAAACGTCAAACTGACAACTGGATTGAAAATGTCCGAAATATTTGGTATTGCATCTAACGTTTCTATTAATTTACCAATTGTACTTTTTACAACTGTGGTTTTAAATAAAAATGAATAATTTTTGATTAAAACTAATAAAGTTTGTATTGAAAAGTATTAAAGCGTCAGATTGACAATCAATTTTTTGATATCTACAAAGTAAAAAATTATCTTATCGAATACTCGTCGGGTCTTGATAAATACTCAAAATTTTGTCGTAGAGAATCCTTCAAGCGTGTTGCTCAAAGATAACACGCTTTCAGCATTCTCTATGACAAAATTATCTCGGTATTATCAAGACCCTAGGGGTATTACTACTGAAAACCCCATTTAAAAAGCATTGGTCATTTACGCACGCTTTTGGGTGTTATAATGAAAGTCTCATATAAAAAGCGTTGTTCATTTACGCACGCATTTCAACGTATGTATAATGTATGATTTCACACATTTTTTTGGTGCCTAAATGCCTAATTTTAAAAGTGGTCTTAGTTAAAATATATTTTAAGGAATTTCCAATTAAATTTAGTTTCGAAATGTTGACAGCAAAGTTTACGTTTCACTCAGTTCTTCATGATTCATTGCGGAAAATGAAATTCAAGAAGTAGAAGAAATGGTGAAAGTAACTATTTTTAACCTTAAAAGTCAAATAAATGAAATAATTTCTGTAGTGAAATCGATCATGTGATTTTGATTAGTAAATTCCGATTTCATATCGAGATTTTAAGTACAAAAAACGAGAAAGATTGTGAATTTATGGGTACATAATGAATCACATTCTTTTCAGTCTTTTCACGCCAATAAATTTCCAGTTTACAGAAAAAAACCGTGTACATATCTTGCTTGAATTTAGTTCTCCAGAAAACAAACAGAGCTTAGGGTTATCTTTAAACTTACAAGTCACTTGTAAGGAAAGTGGATTCGCGAATCAAGAAATTCTTTTGAAAAGTAAATCCACTTAATACTCATGACTTTTTTTTATTAGTAGAGGCATCCCGTACAATAATAATAAATGATAATGATTATTTTGTTGATAAGTGTAGAGGTCTCGGTCAGTTTAACCATAATGACTGTTGAATCGGAAAGAATCTTGTTATATATGACATCAAATGAGAATTACGTGTGTTCAATCGAACGTAAAGAACGATGAACTTCTGTAACTGACATTTCGAACACGTTAATGCCAGAAATATTTAATTCGATCAGTTTTTATCACTACGGAATTCTTCGTTCGAAACCATTATTCGTTCATCCAGAAATTGAAATCGAGTATTTCGACTGGACTGGATTGGAGATCCGGATATACTGACAATGTGCTTATCGTAACTGCTTCGGAATGGTAATTTAATGATAACCGATATTACTGACTAGTTTAGGTATCTAGATGGAAAATTATATTAGTTATGCAAATTTTGCATATTTCCCAAACTATTAGTTAGGTTCTCCACTACATAAATAATCGATTATTTGAGGTTTGATTGTTACATTTTCAATATAGACCGAGAAAAAAGCAATAGGCATTGTATGCATAGTATGGGTCTTCAATGCTGTATAAGTTATTTCATTGATGACGTACTATAACGTAACAGTAGGCACCTTTTGAACAATACTTATATAATTCCAGCTGCCCCGGCCACGCGTTGGTATTTAAGGGGAACGGTAGGAGAACATCAGACATGGGCACCACCATGCTTTTTTACATAAATGCCATTTGTAAAAAAGAATGGCGACCTTCATGACTTATTTTCTACTACTACTACTACTACTACTACTACTACTACTACTACTACTAAATGTGCAGGCGAGCCTTGTCCTGGACAACTCAAGCCAAGGCTCCGGCACTGAGGCCACTGGCGGGCCCATTGTGCCATTCCTGCTACCTAGACATCCATGAAGCCGAGCCCTTCAATAAAGGCCACAACCTTTTTCAATGGATGTCTGCTTGTGTCTCCAGGGGCCATAACAGGGACTTCGAAGATTCACCTGCGTAGTTCAGCCCAGTGTGGACACTCTAAGGGCCAGTTGTATGAAGCATAGTTAACCTAATGTCTATGGTTAAACCATGATCACAGCTATTAAAGTGTTGTACGAAACGTAGTCAAGGATTATTTTGGTTAACTCATGAGTTAACTATGCAATTCACTGAACCACCAAAAATGGTGGTTTAACTAAAGTTCATGGAATAAACGTCAAATTCTGATGTGACATATCTTATAATTGACTGTCATATACTATAATTTTACAACTTTTTATTGTTTACAATGGAAAACGTGGATTATTTTGAAGAATTAACGGATGATGAGGATTTTCTAGAAATGATAAGAGAAGTAGAAGAAGGTTTACTTACTTATTTGTATGTGACTTTTATACCTTATTGGAGATTTTATACTGGGTTTTAGGTTTAAGGAGAAACGCTCGCATATTTTGAGCAAAAGAAAATAATTATAATTAATTATAATAATAACATTTTTTGTCAGCATACTTTTTCTTTACTCTTTTTTTAATATTTCTATACTTATTTAAAAGCACGTCACTTGTTCGTTGTGTAGTTGCACTGATAGAATTAAATTCTTCAGCCAACTGAAGCCACAAATTCTTATGCCGAGAACTTTCTGCATCCGTTTTCTTACACTCTATAACGTTTTCATACTTAGAAACTAGAGAAATCAACGTCGATTCTTCAAATGCACTAAAAATTGGAGTACGCTTGTTTTCTTTATCTGCCATCTTTCTTTCCACTTCAAAGAGAACACACAAAAAAGTTTTTGACGCTGATATTGGTATTTAACGCCAAGCACGATTTTGATCATTGACTGTCATCACACTCATTGATTAAAGATTTCACATTATACAAAAACTATGACGATTTTCCAAGTTAGTACCAACAATATTGATAAAATGCTCGAATGTTACTAGAGATTCGGATAACCAACATGAAAATATTAATTTGACCGTGGTTCAACTGACCACAACACGAACACCTTTCGTACAACGATTGATTGATTTGACTATGGTCAACATGTTAACCTGGTTCAGTTGATCAATTGGTTAACTACGTTACACACAACTGGCCCTAAGAGAACATGGACTGGCGTTTCGTCAGTCATGCCGCAACCCCTACATAGGGAACTTTCCTCTACTCCTAAGTTGTGGAGGTGTTTCCTCATACAGCAGTGCCCTGTTAGGTGTCCTGCTATCTTCCTTAGCCTACTCCTTGGTAGTTCAGTAGCTGCCCTGGCGTGTCCATCAGTCCATATCTTCAGTAGAAGTTTGGATTGTCTAGGACACTGCAGAGCATTCCAATGAGCGAGGTGCTGATTTCTCAGCCACTTCTTCGTCTCATTGCGTATTTTTTGTTTTGTTAGGCCCAGGGTCGGGCCCGGGCCGCAGAAAGGAGCTGCCGCCCCTTGGGCTGGAATCCATTCTAGCCGCACCACGTTCCGCCTTGCAAGATAAGCATTCGTTAGCAGGTTCTGAGTTGCTGGTATACCCACTCAGGGCTTTAATTGCTGCCTGACTGTCGGAGTATATGGTTATGCGTCGATCTACATAACCTCTGTCTAGGTTTATCTGCGCACATTCCAAGATAGCATATATCCCGGCCTGATATGCAGATACACCATCACCCAATGGTACACAAACTTGTGTTCTTGGGTTCCTGGAGTGGGTCCCATTAGGCTGTATATTCCTCTCTTTTTCCCAGGACTCTCTATCCCGGATCATGGCCCTGTATGGGCTTTACTACTTTTTCTACTATATATATATATAATAATAATATAACTATGTGATGATACTTACATGTATATAGTTTAATTAGAGTTTTGAGCAACTAAGCACTAATAATTAAAAAGCAGGAATAATTTCACTGTATTATATTCACTATAATATGAATTTAATTTATACTTCAGTCTAAGAAACACGTGGCCGGCTATGCTCACACCAAAAATTGAAAAAGTGAAATTCACTGTAATTCGTTTACTACAATATGAATTTAACCTATACTTTAGCCTCAGCAACATGTGGTGGTTATGCTAAATTGTAGTTTATATGGAACGTTTGGAATTTTGACATAGCACGCCACCTATTGAATACTTACTCAATCCAGTCAACAGATATCGCCATCTGTTAGAATCGTTTGGAGGTAACAGATAAAGACAAATAATTTGCAATGAAATAATATTGCGATCATAAATTGAAATGTAAGCTATCCTATCTTTCAAGTTGTATCAAACTGCACACGATGTACAAATTTGATAAAAATCGGTTGAGTAGTTTAGGAGTCCATCGCGGACAAACATGTGACACGTACTTTATATACAGGGTGGGGCAATCTTCTGACATCGGAGGATTACATCGTTGTGGTGAGAGATAGAACTTTATAATTTTGTGTGAGCTAATACAGTTACTGAGGGCACATTTTGAAAATACTTCCAATTCTACAGGGTGTTCCAAAACCACGTAGCAGCACAAACTTACATTTTTTTGAATGGAACGTACTATATTTTGTTCAAGAATCGATAAGATCTCACCGAGAGCGTTACAAAAATATAGCACTCTAATATATTATAAGGGTGTTTTACAAAGATATGGCCAATTATTAGCAAAAAAGACCTCCTCTTTAACACTCTGCAAAACAGTAAATTAAAATAAATCAACAGTTTTTTGTATTCAAATGTCATACACACATCATTGGCTGTACTCAGTATTAATTACTTTTTTTATCTGTGGCTTCTTTAATACAGGGTGGAACAAAACGCAAATCAAGCAATATCTCAACATTTTTAAATGAATCACCCTATAAGTCTTTTCATAATTTGTTTGTACAATCAATAAACTTCCGAACGATGTAGTACACTTAGGGCATGTGTTAATGGAAAATCGTAGATATTTCATGATAATGGTCAAAAACAAGTATTTTACGTACACAAATTAAATGGTATTAAATTTTTACATGCAACATCTTGTGAATTTTAACATTTCTAAGGCATAAATTCTAATCGTAATTTTGGATGCATCTAAAATACCTTTGACTTCTACTCCTACCATTAGAGGAAGGAAAGAAGGAATTATGTTGGAAGAAATATTTTTGTTTACTGTAAGTAGGCAAATGTCATTATGGTACCTACTAATAAATATAAAAGCAGTTTGTAGTCTTTACGAAATAGTTACTTAAATCATCACAAACAGTATATCTTAGTTATGTAAAATGGAAGCTTGTATTTTATTTTCCAACTTTTTCTATTTTTGAAAAACTAACAATTATGAAAACCAACATTATAAGAACTCTCACATTTACATAAATGAACATTGACATTCTATAAAAAGTATGGTAGTTTATGCTAAGTGTTCAAAATGACGACCATTTACTTTCATACAATTCTTTTCAAAAACGAGGATCTTACTCTTTCTAACATAGCTAGAGTTATTGTGGAAAATGCGTTACGAATCCTTCCTATCACGTCTTCTCTGGTAGTGGTTCCGTTTGATACACAAGTTGCTTGATGTATACCCATAAAAATAAATCCATCGATGTGAGATCTGGAGATCGAGGTGGCCACGAAATTGGGCCACCACGTCCTATCCACCTGTCGGTAAAATGTCTGTTTAACCACCGACGTACACAACGAACGTGATATACAGATGCTCCATCTAGTTGGAACCACAAGTTAACTATTATGTTTGAATCAACTTCCTAAACACAAACGAAGAATACAGCAATATTTCTTTGACATTTATTAGTAGATACCATTTTGATAGTAGCCCACTTGATATAATCAAAAATATGGCTTGATTATGTTTCGCCCATTCTCAAACAAGCCTATAATAACAATTCTTGAAAGAGAAACATGAATAAATATGAAATTTTTGGTAATTCCAGGTACCTACGATATAAGTAAACATTTCATTTCATTGATTAGATATTGTAGATGCATCCAAAATTACGATTAAAATGTATGCCTTAGAAATGTTAAAATTCACAAGATGTTGGATGTAAAACTTCAATACCATTTAATTTGTGTACGTTAAATACTTGTTTTTGACCATTATCATGAAATATTTACGATTTTCCATCAACTCATGCCCTAAGTGTACTACATCGTTTGAAAGTTTATTGATTGTACTAACAAATTGTAAAAAGACTTATAGGGTGATTCATTTTAAAATGTTGAGATATTGCTTGATTTGCGTTTTGTTTCACCCTGTATTAAAGAAGCCACAGATAAAAAAAGTAATTAATACTGAGTAATTAATACTGGTGACAATATATTTAAGGTGTAACTCGGGTTTCCACAGGAATTCAAACATGGCAGCATTGACATTTTTAAGTGATTGAAATATAGATGGCGCCACATTGATTACCATTAGTAGTCACCTATTTTTCTACCTCAGGCCTACTTTCGATAAGTGTCGCTAGATAGCACAACAATACGATCCACACGATCCACCACAGTATGGCGTCAGCTGAAACCATCAATTATCGAGATAATGAGACCCAAAACTTTCTTCATTTCAGCTGCTGCTCTGCCTGTAGGAATTCTGCTGTCTATGCATTAACTTGTAAGCGGGCGGACGATGTGTTCCATAACTCGGCAAAAAATTGACATTTTCCGATGATTCAAAGTTCATCGCAATGGAAAGACTTTATAAAGTTGGTAATTCGGCAAGAAACTATCATTTCTATTCAGTATGAAAATGATGTTTTTGCAAAAAATATTGGTATTGCGAAAAAATTGGCAGGGACCATTTTTGTAGATAATAAGACGATCTTCATTTTTTGTTTGGAAAAAAAGTCTCTAACTCGCATATTTGGACAGATATTAACGGGAAACCAGCTTTTGAGGGTTAAGGGGGCCATTTTGCCCCCATTCCGTTAAGTTTTTTTCTCGTTTAAAAACACTTACCTTGACGTACAAATTGAGCGCAAAGTAAGGTCTTCAGAGACTTTTCAGGAGCTTTCGATATTGTCAGGTGTTCAGTTACTGGACTATCACAATAATATGATACTATTATCTTCACAGCTGCAGTAGTTTTTTAATTTAATTTTTCTGTGTCAAGTGACCTTTCCATTATTCCGAACTACTATTCACAATAATTAGCGTCATTATACTTGAGCACACGTAAAATGTAAACGTGATATTTTTAAACTATTGCAGGTTTTTTAATGATATTCTTACTGCGAATAAACATAACAAAAAAGGTTGTTTTTTTATTCCATTAACTTGATTAACCGAAATACAAAGTATAACACAAAATAACGGAAAATTGGAAGATACTGCCCAATTAAGTCTCTTGACACAAAATATTGCTGCAATCTAAACATAATTCCGAAGGAATTATGCCGAGTTTTCTACACCGAAAACAAATAGAACAATTCATTAAAGGATGGGAAAGTTTGTTAAGTGATAAAGTACTAGGAAAGCCGACAATTTAGCTGTCGAGTTTCTTTTTGGGGGTGAAAATCCTATGAAACATTTACTGGGACTGTGCACATATTGGTCGAGGGCGGAAAAACAACTGATAAAATATTGATACAGGGTTCGTTAAAAATAACGATTTTGGAAAGTTACAAGGAGTATTTCGATTTTCAATATAATTTTGTACATTTTTGATGTAGTTAGTTGGGAGAATCGTTAGTGCAGATAGTTGTTAAACTTCGTGAAACAAAACATCGGAAAAAATGACAAATGAATAGATTAAAAATGGTCAAAACATGCATATATGAATCAATGAAGCCACGATAATCCGAGAAAATAAAACAAATTGACGTAGTTGTGGTCTGTTTTCTTTCCATTTCCATCCACCTCATACACAGGATAATTAATAAATAATGGGCTAACTTATAAGTACTCTTCCAAGGGATAAAAATAATACTATTTTACATGCAGATATGAAAGGTTCTCAATTTCCAAGGTCAAAATCACTCACTAATATACAATTTTCAGTTTTTTTTGCAGTACTTATGCCAAAAATATCTTCTGTAAGTTCCTTGTGGCATTACTTATTCTTTTTCCTCTCATTCTTTTGGGAATCAAACCACAATAATATTTTTTTATTTTTTATTTCGACGTTTCGGTAGCGTTCCAGCTACCGTTGTCAAAATTAACAAGTAATAAAATTAATAAAATAATTTTTGGTCCCTATCTGACAAAACGAAAAAATATGACAACTAGACAATCAATAATATTTTGAAGTTTAAGACTACAAAACTTTGTTGTCAAATTTT